>CAAKHG010019369.1:0-20866 GCA_901007715.1 Dactylopterus volitans
TGTGTGTGTGTGTGTGTGTGGGTGTGTGTGGGTGTGTGTGCAAACTCAGTCATGTGTGACACTATTTGAATCGAGAAAAACTTAAAAAAAACGGGGCAATTAGACTGATGAGAGGCTGGCGATTGTCGATAAGCTGACTGCAAGTGTTTAAAAATCCAAATTAACAATATCTAGCCGTCTAAATAAACGAGTGCAAAAACATACCAAATTCAGGTGCATCAATACAGGAATCACTGATTGCTTTGATTAAAAAAAATGATGTGAACACCACGCTGCAGCCTTCCCGGAGCCACATCTTTCCCAAGCTTTGGAGCAACATGTGAGACAACATTCACCATTGAAAGACCTGCAGGGACCTATGACAAGGAGCACTGACGCTGATCTGGTGGCCGAACAACTTATTATATTGTGATTTTTTTTTTTTCTTTGAGTTTTCTCCCACTGTTATGTCATACAGGAATGTCTAATCACTACCCCAAGGTCAGCTTCTAAGAGCAATGGCTCACAAATCCATTGTGGTTTAGATAGCGTTGGAAGGATTATCACAGATTCAAGACTCCCGCATCATTAAATTATTAGTATAACGTTGTCGAAACACTTAGATAACAAAACGCTTTTCGTTGAAACGACTTAGTCATTCATTTCAGTCGTGATTACTTCACACATAAATGCCCCCCTGTTGATTTTACTGCAGTCTGGGAAGCAGGTGGATATTAAAAAGTCCTCTGGGGGCGTCAGGCAAAATTTTGGGGCTTCTGGTAATGTCAGCGCATATCTGCCACATCGTTTCCTCTCCCCGTTCATCGGTTGTGAAACATGTTGAGACGTGACAGTCGAGACGGAGTTGGGAGACGGCATCAACGGCTGCTGCACCGTTTCGCAGCATATCCGCGTGCAGATCAGCAAAACTGCTGAGTCATCGTCAGGCGACCGCCGCCAGCCTGGTTACGGCTGCGCTTCAGTCGGTGTGTTCTGTCTCTGGCTCTTCACACGGACTGTTAACCTGCATGCAGCCAAAGCCCAGTCAGTCGTACTCGGTCGATAGCACTTGGTTTTCAGTGGTAAGCAGGACGCCTCCGGTCCCTGAATCTTTTAATTAATATGCGCCAAATATTCCGAACCACATGTTTGGTACAAATTTGCTACTAAAACCCCGATCCTCTCCATTTATCTTGTCCACTTCATACAATATTCCAGTTCTGTTTATTGGTTGGGAGTCTTGCAGTAAATGTGATACTTCTGGCAGCAGGTCGCATTTCAGAGCCACTGATGACACAATGGCGCCAAAATGGGAATATGCAGGTGTTGGAGGTAATTCTGATCTTCATGATGTGTGTGAGGGAGAGAGAGAGTGAGGTTTTTTGTGTCTGTGTGTGTGTGTGTGTGAGTGCGTGCACCAGGGGGAGGTCTCTGTGGTCTGGAGCATATGCCCGGCCATGCTAAAGTCACAGGGTTAAGTAGGAATCAGACCAGGGAATACGCTGCTGCAGATCTGGCACCAATACAGCAGTGGACCTCTATTAACATATTCGAGATGGCAAAGTACCACAGGAGCAGGAGAATGCGTTTGGGCCAAAAAACAGTCATTTGAAGGCCTTGCAAACACTCAAACAAACCATCATAATTTCACTCCTTCACCACTGTCTAATAAATCTCACAGAACATTTTTGTGACTTTCCAAAGTGGTGTTAATTGACTAGACTCACATCTGGAATCCACATCATCACTTTTCTTGCTGTGCTTTTTTTTTTTTTTTTTTTTTTAAAGCTTCTTGAAGTTGTATATTAACAGTTTGAGAATAAAAAGTGCCATCTGCCTCCACACAGCTGTTGCAGACGTACATGAAGCTGGGGGAAATGTGTGAATGAAACCATGTGAGCATCTGCAAACCCCGCCATTACCCACAGACGGGGCGTGCAGACAGTCTGGAGGGACCCGAGCTCTTCTCACACTCTGCTGGTCGCCGCCCTGAGCGCTTCTCATGGGGGCAAATCAGGAAACAAGGAAGCCTCATAGTAAATACGATCATATATACAGTGCTTAGTGAACAAAGCAGGGGGGGGAAATAAATAATAAAGGCCTCTCTTTAATAAAAGCCTGCCTCTAAAAAAAAAGGCCTGGCACTCTCCAACTGAGATAAATAAAGGCCCCACTCGCTATTTATGGAGACATGGTACATTTACCGAGTGACACAATTACCTGCTTCCGCAACTGGCCTATCTGACAACTGCGACATTAGCATTCATTTCGGCTGCTGCCTTCTGACCTGCGTAATTCCAATATCCACCTTCATTTTCGCTTGTTTGTCCCCCGGTGGAGGGAAATGCTGAGTGTTCAAGAGCCCTGTTGTCCGCCATTTGCTTTCAGTCGAATCAAACTCTCACACAGACATTTTCAGCCGTGTTTACACTGCTCATACACATCTCTCATTCACAGTATTATTACTCCTTTTTTTTTCTTTTCTTTTTTTTTTTACACAATTGTAATCATAAACATCGTCATTCGGTTTTAGCGTGCTGCCGCCGGAGACTCCAGTGTGAGCGGAGTGAGTGTAATTTCTGACCTAAACAACCTGTCACAACTGGCACACTGAGCTCATTCATGTGTCAGTGCGTTCAATGTATGAGCATAATTTCCTACTGTACCTGATACACGCTAAAAGATGTGGATGGAGTGCTTGGTTGTGTGTGTCTGTGTGTGCGCGTGAGTGTGTTCCTGTGCTTACTTCAAGACTGAAATAAAAAAAACAAAAAAACAAAAACCTTTGCATCAGAGTGAGGACATTTTTGGAAAATATTGACATTTTTAGCTGGTCACCTCTTTGTGAGGTGCCTTTAGAAGCCAATTTGAGGTTTAGGACTTAGTTTTAGCCTAAAGCTAAGCACTTGATTTAGACGTGTGTGTGTGTGTGTGTGTGTGTGTTATAGTTAGAGAGAGAGTGTATGTACACACGCGTTCGTGCATGGGAGATGCCCCTGCTCCGAGTCCAGCTGGGTCAACGTCCACCACCCTCGCCATCCGTCCCCACCGGCAACCAGTGACATCCAGAACCTTGATGTCCGTTTCTTTCTGGCAGACAAACACACGTTACGCAGCCTGCAATAAAGACGATGATTGTAAACTGAAATAAATAAAAGGGGTGGGGGGGATAAAGGAGATGGAAGGGTGTGTGTGTGTGTGTGTGCACACGCACGTGTGTGTGCTTGTATAAAAAAAAAAAAAAAGAGCGAGTGAACCAGGATAGAGAGAGGGAGAGAGGGACAGAGAGCATTATCACCTTGGCCGAGCATCAGGAGTTAGAAAAGAAAAAAAAAAAAAAAAGTGGAAGAGAGAAAAGAAGGTCCACAGGCAAATTCATCTTCCCCTGCTACAATCAATCTCTGGCCAAAAGAAATACACAATAACTAGGCAGGAAGAGGCCAAGATTAATGGGCCACCGACATCTCCACTGACCAGCATCCACCTCCACCCAATACCACCTCTCTCTCTCCTTCCCTCTCCTGCCCTCCTTCTCTCTCCAGCCTGTCTCCCTCATCCCATCCCTCTGTCTCCCCTCACAGTTTTGCCCTCCCCTCTCCCAGAAAAGCCCTGTATCCCCATCCGCCCCAAACACACACGCACGCACACACACACACACACACACACACACACGCACACACCTTGTCTGCCCCATGCAGTGATCTATCGTTTCTGCTGACTGTTTTACAAGTGCATTAGCAAGCTTTAATGAGAGCAGCCAGTCACGGAGCAAATGCATGCAAGGGCAAACACGGCCAGGAAAATGCCAGCTGACTTTCTGCTACATCGCCGAGCAAAGAAGAAAGACTGCAGCATCTGTGTTTGTTTGGGTTTTTTTTTTTTTTAAACACGATATAGGAAAAAGGAAAAAAAAAAACAACAACATAAAAACAACTTAAACCGGAATAAGCACATTAATTGGGAAATTATTTAGCAGTTATCAATTTCTTACATTTTTATTCCTAAAAAGAAGAAAGTCTCTATGAGAGCTAAAAAAAAGAAGGAAAAGAAGACATTTGATACACCTTTTAGGCATTTTTTTTCATTCCTGTCGCAAATCTAAAATATGAGCACACTGCATATATAAATGGGAATCTGGGAAAAAGGATGCAAAATAACGGTTAAGCGCGCCGCGTCTGACTGCATATCGAAGCAAATGAAACTATGTCGTGTGACAGGTGAGCGCCGAGGGAAGGTTGCATAATATCGTCGGACTGCTTTTTCTTCAGGAATGTGAAATTCGGTTAAATTTATTCTAAAGTTCAGAGCTCGAGGGCTGCAACCTTTCATATTTTAATGACTGGCCAGCTGTCGTGTTCGGTTTCGAGCTTCATCGCACTGCACTGGGTAAAAATCAGATCCCAGAGTTGACGCAACTGCTTTTTTTTTTTTTGTTTGTTTTGACAGCCGATGCAGTATTACAAAGTCACACAATAAAAAAAAATAAAAAAAAACATGTACACAGATCTGACATGTGATGTCCCATGAGTGATTTTTTTTTTTTTGTCTGTAAAAGTTTTAGTTTTAATTATCATTAAACTATAAAGCTGTGTTTTCTAAAAAAAAAAAGTCACTTTTTTCATGGTCCTGATTTAATTCTACCTGTAATTAAAACTTTTCTCATTTCTACTGCAACGCTTTTAATATGTGAAGCATGAAATCAGCGGTCCTGATTTGAGTCATTGGGCAAAGTTTATTTTTCTCACTTGCACACGCCACACTCTCACGACTGATTAAAAAAATAATAAGGCTGCAAAGCAACAAAATAGATATTCCCCCCCATTAACTTCCTCAAGTGAACTTTATCAGCCTAGGTAGCCTTTTTTTTTTTTTTTTTTCTGTCACCAATAAACGTCGAGATGGCAGATCGAGTCCTGGCCTCCATTTCCAAGCCTATGCACACGCTCCTATTAGAATAACCATTGATTGGGTGAAATGACATTAGTACTTTAATTAAAACCCTCTATGTACAGACGCCTGAGAGTAATGACCCCCCTTCAGACAAATGAGGGAGGAGTGTGAATATAGCTCATCTTTTATTGTTGCTGTTAACAAGACCTTGCCACAACAACGTCACTCATTGACAATTCCGCCACAAAGATTCCTCCCAGCAGATCTGGGATGAATGGAGATGTTCCGGCATAAATTATAGGGTTAGCTTGTTTTAGCCTTTGTTTGTTGGTGGGAGGGGAAAACCGCACCTACCATTATGTGAGACAGTTCATATCATATTCTTATTGTCGTTGATAAATCACCACTGGATTCACTTAAAAGTGAATTTTCCAAAGTATTACCGATTTTAACATTTTTCATGTTACTCTTTCTATTAAAGGTTTACAGTTATGCTTTATGTTACCACAGTTGTCAAAGGAAGGAGAATAATAACAACAAATATTTTGCTTCCAAGAGGTATACATGATTTCCTGGTTTACTTCTGCAGATTTTAAGCTAAACAAAACAGTTAAATATGAAAATATTATACACTTTTGAAGGGTACTTATTCATCCATCCAATTGTTTAATAACTTGAGCTTTCTCCAGTTTTGATGTTTTTAAAAAAACAGTTGCAATGAAATGGCACGATGTTGCTAATCATTAAGCCTTTTTTGCAGTAAATCGTACTCGTTAAATACTGATCAAGCATAACATTATGATAACTGCATGTTTACCGTAGAGTATAACACAACAGCCCTGCCATAAATGATCCCTTTAGGAGGAATTTTATGCTGTATTTTTATTGAATATGTTTGAGAGAAAGGTTGGCATATTTTAACGATTGATTGTTATTGGGACTGTTAACTGTCATGCTGTCAAACTGCACTGAGTCATAATTAGAGGTGTCCCAATAGTTTGTCATTTCAGTGTGAGAGAAGGGAGAATTTTTTTTGCAGGGGTGTTGCATCATATTCTGTGGTAAACATGCAGTGGTCAAAATGTTATGCTTGATCGGTGTATCTATTGTGTCTATCACATGAATTCGTTGCATGCTAGCTAATGTTATCATGCCGCAGTTTTGTCAATATCGCTCATGCATGTAGCTCCATCGCTGAGCCCAGGCACACTGGCTACACCGCGTATCCGGGACAGGGTCGCAGCTGACACCGGCTGAGAGGCCGGGTAGGTCGATGATCCATCATAGGGTTGGCACACGGAGACAGGTCACCATTCACACTCACATCCATGCTCCTACTCCAATACACCCACATAAAAAAGGCGAAGAGACTCTGCTGAGAGTATGTACATCCAGGTTGTATGTAATCCGGACCACGTGCACCCCTTTGTGCAAAAATGAGGCCCAGATATCCTTGATATTGGATGCTGCCATCTTGCGCTGATGATGCTATTTGCAGTCATTCTATGCCGTAGATAGGAAATAAGCCACAATGGCAGCCTATCGCAAGTGCTCAGTTTACCATTAAAACACTTATAAATGCTGCAGAACCTTCCACTTAACTTTCTTATGTGCGGTCCCAAAGCAGAAGATGTCTCTTCACTCGCTTTCACTCGGTGCAGCTGCCATGATGCCACAACCCATTTTTTTTTTTTTGATAGCATCAACTAAAACCAGACTTACAACAAAAAATCCACTAACATGAAGGAGGCGGACTCATGCTTTCTAGTGTATATATAATATATGCCAATGTATAAAGGTAAACTTTATGCAGCACTTTTCCACAGTCAGCAATAAGAAAGATTTGAAACAATCGACGTGCACACACAAAAAAAATAATAATAATAAAAGTGACATAATACAGATCCACATCCATAATCATAAAGGCTCCAGCAGGTTGGCAGGTTCAAACCCAGAACATTCTATGAGTCTGGAAACTACACTTCTGTGCCACCCAGTGACGTGTTTGAAAGAATTAGCCCATAAATATTTACAATTTTATGTTCATCAGCCTTTACTACCTAATACTATCATAATTTTAGAACATACATTTTACAGTGTATCCATGTGCCAATTAAAGCGTGATCTTGATTTGATTTTTGTTTTTTTGTTGTTTTTTTTCTTTATTTAGTTTGCATTTCTATATGAGACACAGCTGAAATGGTTGTGGATGCTGTGGATAAGGAGTCGGTGATGATGTTGCATTTACAAGCTGACATGTCAGCTGAAAACGGGTCAAACTATTAGTTCATGACCACAACGTTACCTCAGGTTAGTGAGGCGCATGCTAGACACCAGGAACGGAGGTTGCCCCACCAACAATGTACCCAGATGACGGAAGGCGTAACGACGGCCACTAAAGCCAAGAGGGTCACGTCAAATATCAGATCAACCCATGATAAACTTGAGAAGTTCCTACCTAGTATGTTGAGATTTAATAATTAATTTATAGTATTAATAACAAATGAAACTTACTGATTGTGATGTGGTTCACTTATGACCCAGTTTTTTGAGGTGGGGATTCTGTTGCATTTAAGAGTTAAGAAACTATCATGAAAGTCAGCTTTATTAGATTTTTTTTTTCAAGAATAAATCACAAAACCCACCCAAAAATTAGCACTCAGAAAAGACATGAACTCATACTTTATTTCTCCCCAAAAAGTTTATCTTTCATAGAACTAGCTCTGCTCACTGTGACGCGTGCCACAGATTCAGGTCATGGTGATTTATGCCGGTCGAAAAGGCCCCGTAAATTCTGCTCCTGCATACAAAAAGGTAAGAAAACTGAGTTTCGCCAGGTTTATCCTCGAGCACATCTTTCGCGGGAATAAAAGTACAGCAGATAACGAGGAAAATAAATGAATGTTTTCTGAGATCTATCTGCTCCTTATCAACATCATGGGAAAGCGGCACATTCAGACTTCTTAAGGGGAAGGCTTTGGCTTTAGCAAATGGGTTGTGCTGTGTGTCATCAGCGGAATCATATCTGCTTCATTGTTTTACAGTGCACACAGCCGGCTCTCCTTGCAAGTAACTGGCCACTCTCAGGTGATAACAGCGAGCACAACACCCCGGCTGCCCTGTAGGAGAAAATAAGGTGTGTTCATGGCCACATTTGTTGTCTCCGGCTTTGTGTTTTATGTGTGTTTGCACACGCACGCTGTGTTAAAGTGTGTTTGTGTGCATTTTTTTTTTTTTTTTTTTTAGGGGCCCGAGAGATCACAGGGGAGGCGAGGGCTGAGAGGAAGCCGGTCCCAAGCCCGCAGAGGTAAAAATTCATTTCTTGAGAGCTATATATCAACGGGCATTTGTTTAATGAGCACCAGAGTGGAAAGATGTATAGAACATGTCAGGCGTCCACTTGCAATGCGTTGTGGGTAGCAGATAGCATCACAGAGTGTGACCGCTCACTCTGTCTCCCCGCTCACCTCTTTTATCTCCAGCCTCCCCTCTCCCCATTATAAATGAGAGATAGAAGGGAACAAGAAGTAAAAAAAAAAAAAAAAAAGGGAGAAGAAGGAGGAGAGGAAAGAGGAAAACACAGACACGCAAAGACAAAGTCTGTCTGCGCCGCGGCTCAAACGTCAACACGCATTTGCGGTGACACACGCCGCGGCACGCAGGTGCACGTGTAAGCCCGTGTACGAGCGTGATGCTAAAGCGGCTCGAGCGGCGGCAGGCGCACGCGGACGCGCACGCACGCACGCGGGGTGTCAGGGAATTTGAAATTTCTGAAAATTTGTCATGGGCAGAAATCTGTAGCTGATCAGCATTAATATGTTGATTTTCTTTTTTTTCTTTTTTAAATCAGTCAGATCTCAGCGTGAATCCTCTGCACACACACACACACACACACACACACACACACACACACACACACGAATACAGACACATCAGCATGCTCCCTGGCATGCCTAACTAACCTGTATTTCCCCTCCTGGCAGATCCGCCTGCCTTTGTTAAGATATGTAAATGGGATGCATGGGGAGGACGTGTGGGTAATTAATTGTAACTGGAGGGATAATGTTGCCCTGTCAGAGATGTCTCTGCTTTGTGTAAAAAAAAATTTAAGAGTAATGTGGTTAAACTGGGAGTGTCTGTTAGCGCTCAGTCTTAATTGTGCCGTGTTGGGAATGTTAAGACTTAGCTAGTTTGCTCTCCTCCCTCCCCACTTCTTTGTGTGTGTGCCTGTGTGTGTATGTGTGTGAATGTGTGTGTGTGTGTGTCAAGAATCCTCTGCTATGAGAGGGAGAAATATATTATCTTAACTGCATGTGCAAACAACTGGAGTTCTCTGCTCGCTAAAAAAGATCGAGGATAAAAGACAGATAATATCTTAATAGTAAAATCATAGTGTGGCGCAGTGATTTTACTATCTAATGTTTTACTGTGAACAAAATATCATTTGTGAAATCTTTGATCTATAAGTTAAGGAGTGGTGACACCAAACTTTTTTAAATTTGATACTTTTTGGTTATCAATATCCATGCCAATACTGATCATTTTTGGGGAATTATTAAAAAATAATTATTACATTAAAAGGCAACTGAAATGAAAAGTAATTGTTATTGCTAAGTGATAGACTTAAATTGATCATAAAATTTTAAGCATAAAATGAATGAAACACCAAAAACAGATGAAAAAATGTATTGCATATTGTTGAACTTTCGTTAAGAAAAAATCGTCTTTAGCTGTATTTTTTCCAGACCACCTTAATAATGTTCCTTCTTTCTGATATCTAAATAGTTTTGGGGCATATTGTGCACTTCATTTCACATTTTCATTTAATTTTTTTAAGCATTCATGAAAACAGGACATCTCTTTTTCTATTCTTGACTGGTCGTGTGACATGGGACAACGAAAGATTCTCGGTGTTTTAATGCAACATTAAATAGACTACTGGATCCTTTAGAAGTCACGCAGCCAGTCATGTTTCCAAGTGATAAAGTGTTAATATTGATGTACAATGGTCCCTCGTTAATCGCGGGAGTTCCGTTCTAAAAATAACCCATAATAGGCGAAATCCGCGAAGTAGTCAGCTTTATTTTTTACAATTATTATAGATGTTTTAAGGCTGTAAACCTCCCCACGACACACTTTATACACTTTTCTCAGACAGGCGTTACCATTTTCTCACGTTTCTCTCTTGTTTAAACACTCTCTAAGTTCAAACCTTCGTAGAAAAAGAAGTCTAGTGCAGTATTCCGTAATGGCGCCCTGCAGCCGCGTAACTTCTACCTTCCTTTAGCATGTCCAGAAGTCCAACTTTTTTGTGCGATGGTTAGCATCTTCCTCGGCCTTCTGGGTGCGACCTCAGGTGCCTCTGACGGTGCAGAACGTCCGTTGACATTGTGGGTTTTGTGAGGAACAAAACTTGCAAACATGCAGCACTTCAGAGTCAAACTGCTAGCGATCGAAGATTTTTGTAAATTTGGCAAGCTGAACGCATTCTTCCCTGTGCAGGAGACACGGCACGGAGGAGAGTGATTGACAATGTCTACAGTCCCTTAGCCAATCAGCACGCAGAACACAATGCGCTGTAAAAAAAAAAAAAAAAGCATAAAAAATTGCGCCAAAAAAAAAAAGCGAACCTGTGATGCCGCGAAAGGTGAACCGCGTTATAGCCAGCGTTATAGTATTCTAAAACAAATCATGACCAAATGTGTACTTTTGGAGTATTCAGGAAGTATCCATGTCATTGTATTGATATGCCATGCACTGTTCATGGTGTGAAATAAATGCAGTCAGTTTCTGTAGATCCACGGTATTATTCCTGGACTATGCGATTACAGAAGGGAACATTTGGATGGATGAATGTAAAGTTAAGGCAGTGGAAGAGTGGCCGACTCCCTCTTCTTATAGAGATGTGCAACGCTTCCTGGAGTTTGCAAATTTTTTTTGGAAATTCACAAGAAATTTTAGCCAGGTTGCAGCTCCTCTCCATGCACGAACCTCGTCCATGGTTCCTTTCTCTTGTCCCCCCAAGCAAAAACCACCTTCCAGCGATTAAAAAAACTGAATCAACAGAATCACAGAATCAACTCTGAACTTCCCAGATTGCAGCCAGCAGTTCATTTTTGAAGTTGATGCGTCCAACACTGGGGTTGGAGCAGTTCTCTCCCAGTTGTGCATGAAAGCTAACAAGGTACTTCCTTGTGCAATTCTGCCAAAAGACTCACCTGCCAAAAGAAACTATTCAGCAGGGGAGTGGGAGCTGCTGGCCATTAAGGTGGCTTTGGAGGAGTGGAGGCATTGGTTGGAGGGGGCCGAACAGCCCCTTCGACTGCAAGAACCCTGAGTATTTCAAACAGCAAAGAGGTTAAATTCACGCCATGTCAGATGGGCCTTGTTTTTCTCAAGCTTTAACTTCATCCTGTCTTAAAGGCCTGTTTCTAACAACGTGAAACCGGATATCCTGCCTCGCATGAATTCCCCTGAGGAGGAACCCCAGGAGAGGTTCCCCATCCTCTCTGACACCTGCTTTCTAAGGGTAATCTCCTGGGAGCTGGAGGTACGACTGGAGGAACCCAGTTGCTCTGCTACCACTCTTCCAGGAGTTCCACCTAACTGCCTTTTTGTTCCAAAGCCACTGAGGACTCATCTCTTGCCATCCAAGGGTTCGGAAAATGCTTTTCAGCATCAGGAGTGCTTCTGGTTGCCCTCCATCATAAGGGATGTCAGGGAATACATACAGTAGCTGCACCCCCATCCGGTCTCCTGCAGCCTCACCCTGTGCCTCGGCATTCCTGGTTGGACATCTCCCCGGACTTCATCACGGGTTTAACCTCTTCCTCAGGTAACACTGTTATATTGACTGCAGTGTACAGTTTTTCCAACTTGGCTCGGTTCATTCCTCCTCCTCGTTTCACTGATGGTGCCTTGGCGTTTACAGTCAAGAATGTCAGGGTCCGCTAATGCTATGTTTTCTTTCCTGTCTTATCTTGGTAGTCATGTTTACCCCTGGTGTTGTCTTACTTCCCGTTTTGGTTCATCCCTTATTGCCCACACCACAACTTGCTTTGTATCAGCTTGATGCTCATTTTTTATCTTAAAATTGGTGATGGCAGTTGACTGTTTATGAGAGCATTTTACAAGAGAGACCTGCATGACCCTTTTTGGGGACGATGAAAACCAAAAAATAAATGTAAGAACTTCCTCAACACCTGTGTCCATGACCCAAAACTAGCAACATCAAAGCAAGACCGCAGTGATTAAACCCATACATAGAGAGAGCAGTTGTAAACTATGATTGGGCGAGACAACCTTGCTCTATCTGATGCCACTTTTCATGAGGCTAGCATGTTCCCTGCTCAGTACAGGAAGTTTCATCCCAGCACGTCCTGTCACCCACAACATGCTGTCTCTTTCACTCTGTCTGCCGCGCACACACGCACGCACACACACACACACACCCGTACACGTATATCAGTGCTCAACCCCAGGTTGAACACAAGAGATGCTACCAGAGTGTGAAAGCCCATCAGAGTATGTGTATGGGGGCGGAGTGTGGAGGAGGAAATCACAGTGTGTACTGCACACGCACACGCACACACACACACACACAAAAACACAAGCACGCCATATAAGACACATTGTTTGGACTGTATTACATTGGTGCTAAAAGCATATCCAGGTTCCCATTCCTTGAGATTGAATATTAAAAGTCAAGTTTGTCTTCGGCACCCCTGTACCTGACACCAGGCGGCGTTGGGGACATGTGACAGAGGGAGGCCATTTTTGAGAGGCAAAGGAAGCATGACTCCATGAATCCTCCTGATGCTCCCCCGTTTGGTTGAATGTTAGTTTCATGCCTTTGTTTTTTGTCTGATTGGGTTCCAGACTCTCCTGGTTTGATACAGAGGCAATAGTAATAAATCACTGCTGGTTCATTAAACGTAAAAATAACTGTATTTTACTTAGATTTCAAATGACTAAACCGGCTCACATTTAATAATGTAGCGACCACATTAACATTAAACATGTGTAACATTAAGCACAGGGTGTTTAATATTACAGAAGCCTAATCCTTCAAAATACATTTTCCAAGTTCTAATTTGCATCCTGATTTGGGTCAATGAGCTAAATGCTGCCCTCGAATGTTTTTATAGTTTTCTAGTCCCAGAATTCCTCGAGTATCGGGTGATGGCAGGTTGATTCTTACAGGGTCTACTTTTTTTTCTTTTTGTTTTGACTTCCTATTATTTTATTTTATACAAATTCCTTTGGTGTCAAGAGGCTTCAACAAACCAATGTGCTGTCTCTGGTCAGATCTTGAGCAGTTTGCACTCACCCATATTTATTGATTAGGGTTAACAGATGTCACCAGAAAAAAAGTTGAACTTTGAATTTGACAGCAAATAGAAACAACCCATCAACGGGAATGGAATCATATTTATAGTAACAAAAGAGAGTGAACCCGAAGTGAATTTTTTATTTTTTTCATTTATATTGCATTTTCTAAGCTTCAGATCAAAGAACTTTCCAGATAAAAACAAAACTGAATAAACCTTTAAAGAGGAAAATAGAAATAAATCAACAACATGGGAAGACATCACACATGTTATTAGCTCAATTGAAATACCTAATTACATATATACACAAATACTATAATAGTAATATAACAAATAAAGCAAATTATCTCAAAAAGCTAAAATGCCAATAGAATAAAACACAGTAGAGTGAAGTTTGCACTGATCAGAGTGTGGGGAGATCCTTTCTTTCTTCAATAAAATACATTGCAAAATGTATGTTGAAGTGCATATAAAGTGATTCATATGCCTACTGCTACATTTAATAGTGGCTTTTGCATCATTGTTACAGTTGGATTAATAATGCAGGGCTCCAGATTAACTTTTTTTCCACTAGCACTGATGATCATTGCCGAATATTTCAGCGCATCACCTAAATTGAAATGCAGTGTAAACTTCATAAATAACAGTATAACTTATAAACAAATTGGTAATCTGCCGTATGCAAACGTCATGTATAAATAAACAGTGTCTTCTCTGACCATGTACTGTTCAGTAAGGCTTGTAACCTAAAATATTTAGCAAGAAAATATTAATTATTAAAAATAATGAGGAAAATAGAGGGAACATCTCTCGATACAAGCCAGTACAGTTCAATGGCATTGCCCATTACAGCCTTCAAAATGACCATTAAAATAAATCAACACCCCTCTCGACAACATTATAATCCTCATGAAGGGAGGATTTACAGCAGGGCTGATGTATTATACTAAACCTGTCAGCTTTGTTTATGTTGTGGCTGATCAGTGGAAGTAAAGCACCTGATCAGAGATCCCCCACTGCTGCTCTTGTTTCTGATTAACAATGGAAACCCACAGTCTGTCTATCGCCTGATACTGCCAGGGATAAAGCTCCAGCATTTGGATGTCCACATGGCCCTTCAGAAACATTCGCCGGCCTCCTTTGACGCAGACTCTGTCACACCGACGCATCGGTATCACCGCCAATCATGCAAACAAGTCAAGTCTGCAATAACACCAGTGAACTTGCGGTGCTGTTTGCCTGTACGTTGGCTTCACTCGAGGTCTGGTTGTGGTTCTTCCTGTTGCATGTGGACGTCATGGTGACCTTCCCTGCAAATCGCAGGGCCACTCAGCACATGTACTGATCATGCATAACACTATGACCACTGAATGTTCACCATCGAACACAATGCAACAGCCCAGCAATAAATTCTCCCTTCAGGAGGAGTGTTGGTGTTGGATTTTATTGAATGAGATCTGGAGAGGTGTTGACATATTTTAATGAGTGATATTGGGACTATAATTGTTGATACTTTTGAGCTCTACTGGGTTACACTGAGAGGCGTCCCTAAACTTTTGCCACCTTAATGTATATGAGTGGGATGAAAAATATGAGGTGTATTGGACATATTTTAATGATTAGCAATCATTAAAGTATGTCAGCACCTCCCTCAAACACATTTAGAGTTATTTTTAGTTTAGTTTTTCGTAGTGCTGTCAGTTTAATGCCTTATTATCGGCGTTAAGCAAATCAATTTTAACGGGATTACATTTTTTTATCGCGAGATTAACGCGGCACCACACCACACCAAGGCTTGTTCAAAATCACCCACTCACTCACTCCCTCCCTCCTTGTCCACGACATCGTGTATATGATGTAGTGGACGACACGACAACGTTGCATTGTGGGATACGGGGGCACAAAGTAGCGTACATCGCTTGTTCACTCAATTTTGCATTGTGGGTATTTTGTCGTCCACTACACAGCGAATGAAATCAGCCGTGGAGAATTCGAACACTACAAAATGGCGTATTCACTATATGCGTAGTGCACTACATCCGTGATAGGGGGCGATTTCAAACACAGCTCAAGTGTTACGCTGCTGTAGCTAATCGCAGGCGCCTTTTTTGTCCCTTCTCCTCGCCCGTAGTTGGCTCCTCTGTAGCGCCATGTTTGCAGTTTCCTGACGTAAACACCACGATGGAAAGAAAGAGCACTACCGGACTTTTGAACAGCTTGTTTAACTTGAAAAAACAAAACAAAAAAACTTCCAGACGGTTCAGTTGACAAGTCAAAAGTAAAATGCTACCACCGCGGTACATCGACTTTGACTTACCACCTCCATGCTAAACACCCGGGAGCTGCAGACTCCCAACTCCGCCAAAATACCATTTTGGAGTGCGCGAGTCGCCGGAGACCCATGGACCTATTTATTTTTGAAGTAGCATAAGAAAGTGACCTGATATATTGAATATATTCAAAGTAAACACTACATTACTTTATTCCTCTTAATACTTGTAAGTTTGTTTCCTACCTCTAAGTCGTGGTTTCATGACCGCACTTTTGTAGCATTTTGTTTAAGGTGTATTTTTTTATTTTTTTTATTTTGAAATAGACAAGTGGTATGGCACTTTATTTGAAAAACTTTATTTGAAGTTGACATTTTATTAAGTTGGTAAAACACAAAATGGTCAAAAAGGAAATTCTTTCTTTGTGTTCATTTGATTCCCAATTAAGACGCAGTGGTAAGACATTGGTTACATTATGGGCTTAAAACTGCCTTGAAATGCGAAATAACAGATTTTTAAACATGTAACTCAAAGCGCGATTAATCGCGATTAACTATGGAAATGCTGCGATTAATCGCGATTAAAAAAATTGATCGTTTGACAGCCCTAGTTTTTAGAGTTATAAAACTCCTAAAAGTGGAATTTATTACAGGGCTGTTGAGTTATATTCTATGGTAAATATGCAGTGGTCAAAATGTTTTGCTTGATTGGTGTACAGTGCACAGGCTTCATTTGTTTGCGCTATCTTAGCCATGTAGACTGTGTGAGCCGCTCCAGTTGGAAACAGTTGGTATCTCCTTTTTTTCGGTCTTTTGGAAAAGTTCACGTCATTGTCATCAAAGTCCAACAAGGTTGTGGCTGCACGTTAAATTCCATCATCCTTTGGAAAATAAGTGGGATATATCGAGATTCTTTCAAGTTCCTCAGTTGTCCCTGAAAAAGCTGTCTGATGCGTTTAATTTCGATTTGCTTGAGAAGACCCTGTGCCCTTTTCCGCTGATGATTAGAAGTTAGGGGGTGGTGGGTGGGGGGGGGGGGTGTTCGGGAAGAGGTGTGGAGTTACGCAGGTAACACTAAGATGGGGCACATGTTTATCAAAAAAAAAAATAATAAAAAAAAAAAAACCTGCCATCTGGACAGACTCCTCTATCGCTGTCATGCCTAACCTCTCTGCCTTCCCAGTTTTCTCTATTTTGATGTGTCCACTCTGCCTTTTTAATACGAGTCAAACTGCCAGGGCTTGTCACGTCAAGCTCATGTCTGCTTCCTGTGTCCATGATCCCGCTCGGTCTCAGTCGGTGGCTAAACTTCCTTGATGTTCCTCTCTGTCACCCCCATCTCCCTCCACTGCCACTTTGAGTCATTTAACGTCCCCTGGAGACGACGGCAATAAGGGCCGATAGAACATAAGGTGACAGGATGGAGCAGCGTGTGTGTGCCTGTGTGTGTGCGTGTGTGTGTGTTTTCAGTCAGTGCTAACTTACAGCGGCTGGCCAGCCAGCAGTGTGTGGTGTGGTGGCCTGAGCGCAGCAGGAGCTGTCCACAGTGTGACTCGTCTTCTTTCATTCTTTCATCTGCGAGCGTCCTTCACCTCGGGGGACAGCTGGGAGAAAGATGAAAGAGACAGGCTGGAAAAAAGGCTGAGGCGTGGGGGTGTTTGCATGGCCAGGGGACTTTACGGAGTTAAGCAAGTGAAGTAGCAGTATAGCAGTGCAACGGATATACCGTGAGGAGTAATACGTCGATATGAATGCTATACGCTCTGCTGTAGACCCCTAATATTAACTGGTAAAAAAAAAAAATAGCGTTTCCTGCAGAGAATGTGTGTGAATGAGGAAATGCTGAATTGAATTGCTGAAGCAATGCTGGAAGTTGCTGAAGCAATGGGAAAAAAAGGTGCACAAAAAAAAAAAAAATGCTGTAATGAAGCATAAATGTCTATAAAGCTGAGAAAGTTGGATATTTTGAAAGTTTGAAAAATGTAATGATGTCATAAAGGCAGGGCAGATGGAGTAATTCAGTGCATGGTGTCATATGGTCTAAAAAGCGTGGTTGCCATGGTGATGCTCCATCAGCATAGCAAAAATGATTAGTCCATTCATTTCAATGGCACATTTTGTTAGAAAAAGCTTAATAATGTAAAAAAGAAAGGTTAAAAGTGATTAAAAAGTTCAAATGGAAGAATTAATAAGGACTTTTTTTTTTTTGATAGAGTGGTTTCTGTTGCTTTAACTGTGTGGAAGTATTTTTTTCAGCATGCACAAAAGAAAAAAAGATGAAGATGAAAAAAAAAAGACCTTAATCATGAATTGTGGATGCATTTGTTTTCCCTGGGTCATCTGTTTATCCAGCATATGTATTCACTGAGATCCGGGATGACTGATGAATTCTTGAAGCTGAGGCCCAGTATCAACTGAGCTTCTCCTCCATCAAGTTTCAGGTTTGTTCAAGTGCTTAAAGAGGATTCTTAGAGTGCTGCCGAAGTGACTTCCCTTTTTTTTAAAGCAAAGTAATGACATTTAAATGATGATTATGTGCATGACATAATGATTATGACGGGGGTAAATGTGCACATAGTGGCCCTTTTAGCCAATCTGGAATGCAAATTTTATGGTATTGCTGAATAATTTTATGGTATTGCTGAATAATAATTATATATATATATATATATATATATATATATATATATATATATATATATATATATATATCTTCAATTTTCTGGGCTTTTATAACAAGAGTCAAACTGAGAATTATGCTTCTCTGGGCTGGAAGTGGGCGTCAGTATGTAAGGTGATTAACTACTTTTTGTCTGTATTTTTGACGCCATTTTTTCCGGCTGGAAAACAGCTGCAACAACTACTTTGTTGACAGCTTGCAGTCTCTACTTCTTGCAGTTACACGTAACGTAGCCGGCGTATCCAATTTGTGTTGCAGCCTGGTTCATTTGTTGCACAGCAGCTAATAAACCTGTGACTAGCACTTTGCCTTTATGAGACGTTCCGAAAGATTGCCTCAAATTCACTCGACAAATGGCATTATGCAGAGGAGCCATTTTGACATGAGGTGTCTGATTTATGCAATAATTAAAGCTCTGTCTCTCAAAGGGAAGAGAACCTTCATGGCGTCATAACAACGGTGTTTCACTACTATTTCATGTCAAAATGGCGGCTGTGTCAAAGGTGAAAACATGTTAGCACGTCGTCATGCAGCACTTAACATTCACCGACCACAAAAAATGATAGAACAGTTTGGCAAGTTGTAGCTATTTTTTTTTTATTTGTTTAAACTTTATTTATCCAGGTGAGCCGATTTAGAACCAATCCTCATATTCAATGACGACCTGGCCAAGAGACACCATACAAGAAAGTACATCATAAAAAACAAACAATTTCACACCATATAATACTAAAGAAACTAATGCGTGCAGTAATTACAGTGAGATATGTTGAAAGTAATCAAGCGCAATGATTTCTATGTGGAGACATGATAATGATATGAGTGATCAATGTAGTCAAACCAGGATGTCCTGGTTTTAAGTCGTTCTGTATTCAAAATTCATATTTAAGGTAAAAAAAACTGGAAAATGAGGGAGATGTGTGGGAATTATTACACTTTCTGCCAATTACTGTATTTAACCCGCAGGTCCAGAACACTGCACAGCCAAAACAGCTGGTAATCAAGTGATCAGCAGACAGATGGAAATGCAGGTAGGTGACATGGCAGCTCATTTCTTTATCTGTCCTTTAGCTGGGGAGTCTTGCATCAATATGGCGAAAAAAAAAAACAACCTGGCCAGTGTTTATACCGGCGACGCAGCGCGGCCGAGTCGAGCAGGTGACGATGTGGGCGTGGCCGACGTGCTCGGAGAGGCGAGGCAGCGCGAACGCAGAGGCGCCGAATGAGCTGAGTAATGCGGAGCTGCGGCGATAAACAGCGTGGCGCTCGCTGCTGCTTTCATTTCAGCCATGTTTCAAGATCAAGATGCATTTACTTTTACTTCTCCGGAGCCCTGACTGCTTTTATTTGCTTACTGAAATAACATTTGCTCCAGGCAAGTTGCAGTTTCATTTAACTAGAATACACCACCCACCCACACGCACACACACACACACACACACAAATATCCCATAAAGACCCTTCACTGAGACTGTTTGGATTCATGCCCACAGCTGTACAGTTCCAGTCTAGGTCAGCTCGGCCCATATATCTCCCTGTGTATTTACAACCCTCTCTGTGTCAGTCTCTCCGTCCCTGCCCAGGTCGCTGTTTTCCACTAAATGAACAATCTTTATAGACATGCAGCCGCCATAACGGCTCTGATTTCCAGCACCGGTGTGGGTTGTGTAAGTCTCTGGGAATTTGTCAAGCTTCCTGCTCAACAAATCAGGCCTAACGTATGATGTTTGGGGTGCAATTTTTATTCCTGTTTGACTGGCCAACTACCTGGAGGTAATGGGATGTTGGAGGCAGAGAAAGAAAACCGCCGGTTGGAAATGTATTCGCGCCTCTTGTCGGTGTATTTGTGTGAAGTCTGATTGATCGATGAAGCATCTGCTCACCATTTATTTCCCGCTTATTCGGAATTGGTTAGATTTAGGGGGGGGAAAAATGAATGTGGAAAAAACAGAGAGAAAGAGAACATGAGAGGAAGAGATATGGTGGCAGATTACAGTGAGGTGAGCTCGTACATCTAAGCTGGGACCGGCGCATCCATGATGAAGGGGCTGTGAATTGTCTGTGAACATTAAGTTATCTAAATGAAAATCAATAATGTGTGTGTGCTAGTGTCTTTCTAGAGAGGAGTGTTCGAGGATGGCGGCGTGCAGAGGAGAGAGGTGGGCAAGGTGCATTTGTGTGCAAGCGTATGTGTGTGTGTGCGTGCGCGCATGTGTGTGTGTGTATTAGGCGCCATTGACTTCAGGGACAAGTCAGTGGTTTCTCAGCTTTACGATCCAACAACGATGTAATGGGGAAAGTGTTCTTTATTATACACGCTGAGACGCACAAGAATGTCTGTGAGCAAGTGCGCCGAAAGGGAAGCGTGGAATTTTCATATAATTTGTATCTGAATAGAAGTCCCACCTTACTTTCCACCGTTCATGCTTGAGCGCCCCCCCCCCCACCCCTCGCTTGTCAGCATCCGAGGGATCATTTCATCCCGCTGGCAATTAGCCGAACAGTGGCTAGTGTAACGAGTGTCACCATGCCGCTCAAGCACATCGCCCCGAGGAGTGGCGGGAGCAACATCCGGTGCTGCATTGTGCCTTTCTCTCACTTAATAAGTATTGACTGAAGAAGAGTTATAGAGGCAGTTGTAATGTTGCATGGGCTGACCCCCCCCCCCCCCCCCCCCCCCCCCCCCCCCCCCCCCCCCCCCCCCCCCCCCCCACAACA
>CAAKHG010019371.1:0-14760 GCA_901007715.1 Dactylopterus volitans
GATGCGACGGCGAGTTAATGCAGCCGCCACCCAAACTTACATGACATCATGCAGCCAAAAGCACTCAGGGAGGCGCGCGGCTCAAAACTGCACAATCTTTGCACACTCACGTACTCCCTTGTTGCTTTTTTTTTTTTTTTTTTTTTGGGAAGGGGGGGGGGTGGCGCGATAGGAGGAGGGGGCCAGGCTTGGCCTCATCCTGTCAGTGCTGCAGCTGACAGACAGGCTTTTGCTGTGTGTGTCAAAGGAAGTGGTCCGGCGGAGGCTTGAGGGATTCGCTAACTGCACACCGAAACAGGGGAAGAAAGAAGGTGAGAGAGAGAGACAGAAGGGAGAAGAGTGGGGAGGGGGCCGACAGAGAGAGAGAGAGAGAATGACAGACAGAGAAGAAAATGAGAGGAAGAGGAAAGCGAGTTTGTTGCGTGCATGTGTGTGTGTGTGTAAGTGTGTGACGGGGGGGAGGGGGGAGGAGGTGGGGGAGGTTTAAAGTGCCCCGGGCGAAACCACGTGTGAAGATGGCCTGAGAACTCCCCGCTGCCGGGGAAACAAGACAAAACAACAAGCCCAAATGTATCAACTTTAACACCTTGTCCTTCCTTGTAAATGCATGAGCAATACCCAAAGCCCGCTCTGACATTTCACGGACTCGAGTTTTGGGATGGAGCGCTCGGAAAAACGTCCGGGTCCACGCCCGGAACGCTGCTGCGTCCAGCCACGCCGAGTTCAGCTAAAAATAGGTTCTGGCCGGAATAGAGTCCAGAACCGCAAGGTCAGTCAGGTCCACCGAGGGGTAGATGAGCAACACCTGATTCTGTTGTTAATAAGCTACTTTTTGTTCGCCCAGCGAAGCGTCGGGTTGTTTTTGTGCACATGTACAACGTAAGTGAAATGCGCGGCTTTGCATTACAGACACTTAAGGAATTTATTTAAATCTATGCAAGAAGGGTTGGAGTTTGTTTTTTTACAGAACCATCTGTGAAGTCGGCTGTGGAATCTGTTCTTTTTACTTTACAAAATAAATAAATAAATACTTGGCAGGTTATCGGATCTCAGTATATCAGCATCTGCACACGGAGCTCCTCTCACCGCCGTTCTCAAACGAGCAGTCTCATCTCCACCCATGTCTGCCAGCTGCCTGCATCAGGTCTGTGCTGATTGGTCAGTGCCCGGGTACGACGGCGTCCCTTCACATTGTTTAGCGGAAACAAATTCAGCATTGATCAAATGGAACTAGCGTTATTTAAACAGTTTGAGTGCTGGGACAATATTTATTATAACGACAACTATAATAAAGGAGCCGATAGCAAAGTTTAAGCCATGATAGAACAGACACAAGTAATATTTGTGGTCACTTCAAAATGGAAGATTATGGAATAGCAGCTTGCGAGTTGCCAGTAGCAACAGTATTTTTGTTACTACTGTCACCCTTTTGTGCCGTCCCGGAAAGCCTGACAGTCACGGCGACGGTCACCAGGGGGAGTCGGACTTCACATATAGTCAATTAGATAATGAATTTCTGGGATTATTTCACAGTTTTTCAATTTCAAATAGCTGATTTAGATGCGAGCAGATACCCGGGCGACCGTGAGCCGCAGCCCGCCGTGTATCATAGCGCGGGCGCAACGTTGTTTTTTTTTTTCCCCCCCAAATCTCAGGCAGGACATAGAGAGAGGAGATACTTTGAAAGTCGCGAGGCTGAGGGCAAATGAAATGACTCCGGCACAATGGCGGCCTGCTCAATGTCCAATTATTGCTGATGAAAGGGACATTTTGTGGGGCGGACATCAGAGGGTGGGATTAGCGAAAATGATTTCCTTGTCCTGGGTTGTTTGACAAAGTCTGCCCCGTAATCCTCTTGAAAACTTTGCCGGCGTGGCTTTTCCTGACCGTTAGCTTTCCTCTGGGCTGAAGATTGCACCCGCACAAAAAAAAGAAGACATATCCACTTATTTCTTGAGGATAAGTGATCAAAGCTATACACACACACCATATATATATATATATAGAGAGAGAGAGAGAGAGAGAGAGAGAGGGTGCATCTCTCTGTATGAATGGGCTGCAGTAATGAAGTGTGACTTACATTTCAAAACTACGGACCAGGCAACTGTTGCTCACTGTCGTTCATGAGATGAATTTAATAAAACATTAAAGCATGGATGGAATGTTTCGTGTGAAAAAAGCAAAAAAACAACAACAACAAACAAACAAAAAAAAACAAGCCATTGGCTCCAAAATAAAAGCCGGCCCATTTAATGTATTAGACAATAAATGCAAAACGGCACTTGATGATGATTTTGGATAAAAAGGCCACGAAACAATGCGCCTCCGTTGTGTGTTGCCGCTGCTGCTGATAACTATGAAATGAATGTTTAATGTGTACATGAATAGTTTGGCTATTGCTGAGAGCACTCACGGTTTCCAATCCGGAATCATTTATGCATGAATTTTTTTTTTTTTTTTTTTTTAAGCGAGGGCGCTTTTTGTAATTCGTCTCAAACACTTAAAACTCGGCGACGATTAAAAATGCATTTCAGAGGCATTACAGCTCACATTTCGGAAATTAAAAATGAGATTAGGCGAAATTGGTTCAAGTCTTAACTCGTCTCTGATTTCAATACTTTTCTTCCCTCCCCACCACCCCTGGTTTTGTTGGTTTTTTTTGTGGGTTCCCGTGTCTCCTTTCAGCTCCATGAACCAGTCAAGCGGATCCATACACACACACACACACACACACATACACGAAAAAATTTTGGCTACCAGTCACTATTTGAATCAGTCCGGATTAAAAAGATGGCGCCTGCTGGTAGCGGAGAGCTCCTGGCTGCCTGAGGCCATCGCTGAGGGAAGATGTATCCTGGAGTGTCCTTCTGACGGGGAAAGAACAAAATAATAGCTCATTTCCATCTCTGCGAACGACGGTCGGACGGACAGACGGAGAGGCGGCGGTCGGGAAGATTATAAATTTGCAGCACGCGTGGACATTAAAATGAAAGGATGTGGCCGCATGCATCACCTCTGGGGGGGGGTTCCGTCCTCGCAGTGGAGGCCTGGTCTCATTAGGGGCAAGTGTTGTCGTGGTAATGATCGCGCGGCACAAAATGCATAAATCCCCTTTGCTAGTTGACTGATTCCTCACACCTGCATTAACGTTCATTCATTCATTCATTCATTCATTCAAAAAAGGTTCATCCATTGTTTTGATTTTCAATAATGGTTATGTGTGGCGTCATTTGGAATTCGCATATTCAGCGCCGTAGCCGCCTGATCCATCGCCTTTGTGACCCCTTCGTATCATACAAATCAGTCACGTATCGGCGTCGCGGCGTGAAGCGGGAGCGACCCAGGGCGCCTGCTGTCACGCGTGGAGAATTAAGTGGCAAGGGATCGGGAATGGAGGGGCGGCGGGAATGGGAGGCCTGGCTACATCCAGACGAATATTGACGATCGCGAAGACGACGGGAGCAAGGCTGAAGATGGCGTGCTCCCCGCGTGCCTGTCGTGTCGCCATCACTTTGCACCCCACTGTCACTTGAGGAGACATATGCCATGGGTACCTACCGCTGGACCCCTGTTGATCGACTATCCATCTATATCCAGCTTTATTTTACACTTCACTGATTGGAGCTGCTTCCTGTCCTGTACATCAGCCCCCCCTAAATTATGCACTGCCAGAATCATCCAATATTAACATAATTCCAACACGACGCTGCATCAGCACTCAGCAACAGGTTTGACCCCCACCGCATATTTTGCTCCTGAATCCAGTGTGCAAATACAAGTGGCACATTTGAAAGTTCTAAACCTTGTGAGTACAGTATGTCCTTGTGTTTTGTTTTTTTTTTTTCTAATGTGTTTCAATACGTATGTAAAATTAAGCTAGGGGGATTTCTGCTTTGGATCTACAGTGAAACAAGGACTTTCTCGGGAGAATGATCGGCAGCAGCAATGACTTCTACCATCAACCATGACTACTCATGGAGCGGAGCCTTCTGAGCCACTAGCATGCGGTGTGTCCAGGAGGAGATGCTAACTAGCTAACTAGGAGCTGGAATATGGGTGGGTACAGTTTTCTTTGGAGGGCAAGAGGCCACACATTAGACAGTTTAATTGGAACATGACACAGTCAGTGATGAATGATGATAAACCGTAAAAATACGTGACTTTCCAAACACTTTTGGTCCTCGTTTCAAAAATCAACAACTTTGTGTTCGAAATCTTGACCTTTTTAAAAAACATTAAAAAAAGGTCAGTTACTTAAACTGACCGCTTAAAAACTGTTGCTGACCCCTGGAACGAAAAAAATATCCTAACCAGCAATTTGAGATTAGCGATGATTGACAGCGCCCCCTGTTGGAATTGAGTGATATGGTGTAATAGATGGTGTAATAATGTATTTGCTCTCCTTGACTTTTATTAACATACTGCTGCATTTATTGTTATCAGGAGGATGGGTTGGTGTGTGTATGGGGTTGGTGTGTGCATGCGTGTGTATATATGTGTGTGTGTGTGTGTGTGTGTGTGAGGGTTTTGTCGGTGTGTCATCTCTCTCCCTCGCAGGCTGGATCCGACCCTTGACCCTGCACTTTGCCCATGTGCAAGCTCGAAGAACAAGTATGGTACTTCGCAAATAGGCATCAGTGGGCAATTAGCAATATTCATTAGCATATTCACAGACGCCTAAATGCTCAACGATGAGAGTGCAGACTTACATCCATTTTAAGGCCATGAAGGAATAACAGAAAAAAAAGCCATTTAATATGCCTTTCTCAGAGATAAGCTGGTGAGGGTTCGTCAACTGTTGGGGAACCTGCAGCGCACCGGCAGCACACATAACATGGAACGTAGAATTCAACAGCTGACTGTTTGCTAACAGCTGGCGGATATGTCTGTTCTTTGCCGTCGGGGACCCGAGACTGGAGCTCAAACCGACCGAAACGCCTCACTCTGGAGCGTTTAGCGCGCTTCTAGCACTAAATGCAGCGTTCGGCATGAAGTTTGAGGATGACACTGAAGTTTGCCACAGTTCAGTACAACAGTTTAGTTTCATATTGAAGATATGAACTTACATTTATTCATTATTATCACTCTTTTATGGGGGAGCGGGATCCCCATTAGCTGCAGCCAATAGCTGCCACTATTCTTCCTGGGGTTTGACCGAAAATCACACATACATAAAATCTGCCAAGAATAATGCAATAAATACATCATATGCAGTTATATTATTACATATATAACACCTATTACACTCATTTAATCACCTTTAATCATTTATGACATATCAAATAAAATACACATAATATATGATAATATATAGCATAATATCAAAACATACACATATAACCTATGATATATTTCATATATAAATGTACATTTAACTGCATATACATGCATAGATAACATATATATTTGTAATATATAATCACATATATTCATCTTATTACCATCCATCCATCCATCTACATATATAAATGCACATATCACATTTCATTATTATACTCCATGTGTTAATATATACTGCCTTAATGACTATTTTTTTTAATAAGCAATGCGGTAATTGGTTCCACTCAGACATTCCTCTCTATTAAACGGTCCTTTTGATGGTATTAGTTTTAACTTTTGGTAATGTGAGGCTATTTGCAGCTGCGTGCCCCGTGGTGTACCCATGTTTGCTCGAACTGCAATTCGAACAGAATATAAAAGGCGTCTCTGTTATAATGGCGTTCCTGATAAAAATGAGAAGTGAGTATAGCAATGTGTCCTTAATGAATAAGCCATTTGCATCGCTACGCATGGTGTTAATGTTAGTCCTAAGATTACATTGGAGGGCTAATGCAAAACCATTCCTGCTTGTTGACTCACCGAGACCTTTTCTAAACTCGCAGGTTTACTGCACAATCGCAAACAACTCAACCCATATAATAACCTGCACCGATCCTGCACTGCATGCGTCAAATTATATGAAATGAAGGTGGATTACGGCTTTAATCCGCTCACTGGATTAGAATGCCGAAGACAGAGACCGAGCAAATCCATTGCTCTTTATTCACAGAGGTGCGCTGGCCTCTAGGCATATATATAATCTGTTTAGTATTCCTCGGCAGGTCCGGTGCATTTCCATCCCATCGCACTGCATCCATTGAATTGTAATGGGGTATTTAAATTTAAAGAATGATGTTACACATTAGGGGGTGAAGAAGCGAGTCCCAGCGCCGGACACGACTCCGCCGACAACAGGGGAGTCATGGGAACGCCCAGCGCAGGTCTACAGTGCTGTTATCTGCTGACAAATGCTTGTTTTATGAATAGTGATTTTCACATCATATGCGGACTGCAAATTGTTATACTCTTTAAACAAGGGGCATTAACTCTGCATTTCCAGTGGGGTGGGACTTTGAATGTTTATTCGACTTTATAGATCCATTTGCATATCCTCATGCACAAACTTTATTCAGAGGAATGGCACCGGCGAGCGGAGGAAGAAATTGTTTTAAAATCCAAATCCATTTCCAAACATATAAAAGCCCGGTTTAATATGCAGAAATGCGACAGTAATCACATCCATAAGCCAATTTTCGGTCGAGGCCAAATGAATTCCTGCAAAGGGAAAACAAAATATTCGTTTTAATATTCAAAGACCCCAAAATGCCTCTAATTCCCCTTAAAGGAACTCTTCACCAATGCGTTGACAGTCTTAGGAGCATCCGGTTTGCAATGCTATTCATTTTTTTTGTTGTTGAGAGAGAGGTCTCTTGGAATGGAATATGGAATATAAGGTCCATAGGCAGTTGTCGGGTTTGTGGAAACGCCCGCAGCTTCACTTAGACCACATTTTCCTGGCTTCATCCGCAAGAGCAAACCGCACTTCTAGCTCCCCAACTTCCCAAAAAAAAGTTCAAGAAAGTATCCATGCAGATTCTCAGTCAGTTTGGTCAGTTCATTCCAGCAGTGCCTGTTTGGAAAGTGGCAAAAATCACAGCACATTTGCATCCAAATGGCAAAGTTGCTGCTGCTTTGAAGAAAAGGATGTACGACATTGAGTATCTCGTGGTAGAAAATAAAGTTGAAGGTGCATTCACCCCTCACCTGGACAGCGGATCCGGTCTAAGATATTTTTTTAGTGATGTAATACAGTAGCTATGGGAGTTTCTTTCAAGTAACAAGTGATATAAATGAATGCAGTTAGCAATGGGAGTAGTGATCTGCATGCTGGGGATTTGGTCTGTTTGCTGTCTCCCCGCCTGGTCTCAGCAAACGGTGAATAATGCACCAATTTCTGAAGTCATTTTTCATGTTAACACGACACATCATTTGCTCTCACGTCATGTCATTTCACACTGTTTTTGTCTCTGAGGGAAGCCGCGATGAGGCCACAGTGAGGAGGATCTTCCCTCCCATCTTTACCGCTCCCGCATTTCTGCCCTCACCCACCTCCCGTAGTCAAGATCCACTCTCCCGGTGTGGCGATGTCTGTCCGAGCATCTTTCAGCCTGCACTCTTTGAGCCAACCAGGCCCTTGTTCCGACCTTCAGATGCTCTGTATTTCTCTGCTTGTTGCTCCTCGTTGCAATAGGCTTTGCTTAAATGTTGCACAATGACACACCACAGTGGGAGGTCTGGGGGGACCAAATGACATTGAATTTAAAGACAAAGGAAATAAAAAAAAGGCTTAAATTCCACAGACACTTGAAACAACCTCAAAAGCGGCGTGTTATTTATGCACCAGCCCATGACATCACCTCGGCTGATATCGGAGCGTTCATTTTGGAAGACTGGTTTGGTAGCCGGGTGCAGGAGGGGGTGGGGGTGGAGGTAGTTACCACAGTGCATAAGGATAGACTAAATTATATAGATTGTATAGATTAAGTGTAGTGGAGCGCATGATGTTGTCACAAAGGCTCAATCTGGTGCGACAGAATTCACAAGGAATTCTGGCGGACTATGAAAGATCCCCTAAAGGTTGACAATCGCCACTCAGATTGTCAACCTTCTTATTCTTATTACCTGGTTTAAGATACCACAACAAAATAAGAAAAGTGCACAAAAATAATAGTAAAAAAAAAATGTACACATATAAGCACAGGTGACCAGTTAACGTTTGCAATAAGTACAAGTCCGAGTGACGGGATTCCCTCGCATGAAGGCCCATTGTCCACTACCATGGCTGCTGATCGGCTAAGCTAGCTCATGTTTGCTAAAAATCACAAGTGAGTTGGTTGTAATTGAAACTGTGCAACAGAAGCACGGTGTAATCATTGTTTGTGCACAGCCAACACACAGATTCTCATCATTATCTGATTTAGTCACGCAAGACTTCCTGCATATCGACCCCTCACCTCCCGAGACTGACCCCTACTGGTGAAATTGGTGCTACTACAACAAAGATAACGTCAATTAATATAATCGTATCCCATTTCAAACGCAAAACAAACATAGATTCCCTCTTACATAAGCATATGAATACATACAGAAAATTATGGACTTATTTTGCATTGAGCAAATTGTTCTGCTCAGTAATCTACTGATTATAATAACTACATGTGCCACATGTGACAACATAAGCAAACTCGGGAGAGCAAAAAAAAACAAAAAACAGTGGAGGAAGTCAACATTCATATGCATTTTCTACTTTGGTAAAACTTCAAGTAAATATAAAATTAAGACTAGAAACCCCAGTGGAAATCTCGGCGTAGCGCTTCTTTCCCCAGTGGCATTATCGTAGATGAATATATGATCAAGTCAGGGCGAAATTTACCCTCCGAATTGACTAGACACCTTCGATAATTACCCGAGTGCCTGAGTGCGCAAACGAAAAAAAGCTTCCGGTGACACGCAGAAAATCCAGCTTCAGATTAATCAGTATTCAAGATGGCAGACAAGCTATAGTTTTATACTCCTGTTACATAAAGTCTCCCTGCTCTTAATCTGCTTTTCGTAGGGACCCACCCTCCCTCCTCCAGAAACGCACACCGACTTCAACTTGTTCTACCATTTTAGCAATTCAGTCAAAGGCTTTAAAGGCTTCACCTCGCTGCACAAATTCCAAATCTTAGCAAATATACTGTATGCGTCGGATTTCCAGTAAAGTGCCCCTACTTCTCAAGTATGTGAGCAGGACGTGTCTCGTACGAGGGGTCTCTAAGTTTACACAGTTCTTGGTGATTTTTTTTTTTTTTTAGCCCGATCGCCATAAGTGACATAACCTCCCCGTGTGGCTGATTTATGCTGCTCGGCAAAATTCAGCGGAGGTGTGATGCCGTCGCGTGATGCTCTGTCACGCGGCAAAGAGTGAGAAGGCCGGGATCACGGCGAATCCTCTGGCAGCTACAAGTACCGTGTTGACAGTTTAATCATTTTTCCCCAATGGCAACACCGCGCTGATTTATATTTTCATATTAACAACGGCTCAAATGACAGCGGCGCATGAAATACGGGGACATTTGAGCTCATTGCCTTTCAGGTCATTGTTTTTTGTTTTTTTTCTTTTGTTTTTTATGGCCCCCAACTTCCTTGTCTTGGCTCAGTCTCATTGGTGTTGTTCAGGTAGGTCTTTTCAGGAAAAAGACTCATATAAATCCACTTAATATGAACCAAAGAAGAATCCACGCACAGTGTTCTTAAGAAGCACCCAAAAATAATTGTGCTCACTCGACTCAGCCGAACCTCGGAGGACAGCCTCACCTCCCGTACGAGCATGGAAGCCCAAAGTGCCTCACATAACAGTATCGAAACAATAAAAACGACAACAAAAAGCATAAAAAAGACAGAGTTTATGACAATAAGATGATAAAGGAGCTACAGTTTACACTAACAAAGACAGTAGAATGGATAAAGAAGATATAGAATAAATAAAACAGAATGAAATGAACATGAGGGATAAAAGTGACATAAATCCCAATGGGTGGTGGTTATAAACTATAAGAAACACTATACAAAAGATTAAAAAGAAAGGTTAGATGTTTTTTTTTTTTTTTAAATACCAAAAGATCCTACTGGGTTCCAAAGTTTTGGGGCATACGCCAGTTTTTTTTTTTGTTGTTGTTTTTTTTTTATGGGATACAATAAGATATCCACAAATTTCTGGTTTGACTTCAAATATTTCTGTGCTTTATGTCTCCGTAATTAGCTGAGCTCCTAAATACTACGCCTTTGGGCATTTAAAGCACACTTACTACGGCACAGTTTTAGAAACAGATAACTACAACTGTGTCAAATTTCTAATGTAAAGTGTACTTTGACTCTGTAACCCTGCCAGGCTGCGGAGACGCATAAACTCAAAGTTCAGCAAACTCCTCATCGCATGCGCTCCAAATATGTCACAACCAAGAGAAAAAAAGAAAAAAAACACATCAGGAGGGCTTCTGTCATTTTGCCTTCTACGCGGGAGACATAATAGACAGGAAAGGGAATTTTTCACTGGATGAATACATGATAATAAATTATTGTAAGCAAGATAAACCGTCCTTCAGACAGGAGCGTCCTGAAGGCTGTCAATCTGCAGGCGGCGTTTGTGCCCGCGTGCTCAGCCTGACGCCGCAAATGAAATATGATACACATGTGAAAGGTAATAAAAGACACAGCTGCACTCAGACTAGACAGAGTTATGCGCGGCATAAAGAGAATGTCTGCAGCCTTTACTTAGCGATACAGAGGTGGCATGGGGACATTTTTCTTTTTTTTTCTTTCTTTTTTTTTATAGTTGTGGATGTTTAACAATGAGCAAAGAAAGAAAGAGAGAAAGAAAATATTACTTTTTTTTTTCTTTTTACTCTTTTATGCAATGTCACACAAAAGAAAAGGTGACAGGACCTCAGAGAATGACAATGAGCGCGGCTCACCCTGTGGAACATCTCAACGTCTGGTGACGCCTCGTCCAGAAGCATCTTTGTCCACCACTGTAACGTTATTTTAACTTCAATCCCAAATATGAGACTAATTCTGAATATACCGCAAATTCCTTTGGTACCTTTAGTGCCACCTATTGACATAGCCTCAACCCGTAAGTGCAAGAAAAAATAACAAAAAACCCTGCATTAATACCCTGCTGTTGTGCCACTGGTGATGCAATTCTAAGGCAGAGAACGTGCATTCCAATCCAAAGCAACTCATTTTTTATGTTTTGAAGAAAAACAAATCTCCTTTTATAGAGTGTTTTACCATTTCCTGTCTACTTCGTCAAACCCCGAGCAGAAGTCTGTAAACGGCCCGACGGCCTGCAGGCATCTCGGCGGGGTTCTGTCGGGGTCGGCCTGTTCGGCGAGTCAGCCCCGAGTGGCCATTCCAGGAACAGCAGTTTTTAGGGACTTCCGCGTTGGGAAATTGAAATGAAGCTGGAATTTCAGACTTTTGCTCCATGCTTGAATGTGACGCTGTCAGATCTATTTATTTATTGAAAACACTCGAGCCTTCTCTTCAGGTGCTTGATGATTTTTTTGCCCACTGGCGCCGCTCCGATGAGAAATCAAGAAAAACCACAAACGGTAAGGTGTCTGAGATCTCGCCTGAACGGCCGTGATCCGGCCGAAGCGAAAGGCGGCGACCCCTCGCTGGCGCCGAGCCGTCCAGGCAACCCGCGTCTGCGCCACTCGCCAGACTCCTGGAGCCATAATGGTGATTGACAAGCACAAACACCTACATAAATAAAGTGGAGTTCAAAGGGGTTCATTTGCATCCACAACAAGATGGTTTTTGACAATTTCCCAGCTGCTCGCGGTGGGAAACTTTCCAGAGATAATGATCCTCGCTGACAGATTTGGTGCAATCAAACTCGTGTCTGCAGGTATTTTCATTGTGCACACTCCACCCTAACAAGGACACTCTCAAAGCCGGGAAGTTATGAAGTCGGCGTCTACGGCGGAGGCGAGTGGGAGGGGGAGGGGGGGCTGGCATGTCCAAAAGAGGAAGTTTAAGAAAAGATGAGATTGCGGAAAATTTCCCCAACAGCTTTCCCGGCGAAGGCAGCAGTCTAAAAAAACGCCGCTATCGGTCACATCTACTACGAGTCGGGAGCCGTATTGGTCCAATTTTTTTTTTCCTTTTAAGAGCGCTACCTTTATTATTTCCCGCTGACCGGCCCTCAAAGACAGATGTAGCTGTCAACGGGAGCCGACGCGTTTGAATCGGCGAATGGAAGAGAGGGGGGGGGGGTGAAAAAAAAAAAAAAACGAAACAGGCAGAAGCAGAGACTGACAGATGGAATGAGAGACGCCGGTGCTTCACAGCGAGTCAAAGAACCTTGTGATGGTGAGGTGGAGGGGGCGGAGGGGTGTGGAGGGGGGTGGAGGCTGGAAAGAAAGAGAACCTCAACCTCACCCCGGAGAACAGTGGCATTTTTGTTCTCTTGATCACTATTCCGCCCGCATGTGGTCTGCATGCTGATGAGGTGTGGCATTAATGTTTGAGCCGGTTCCACCTTACATCTCTGTTTTGAAGGCAAAAAAAAAACAAAAAAAACCCACAAAAAACAAAAAACAAGGTTTGCGGCGTTGGATCGCGGCTGGTTTTGATTGTCACGAAAGTGACGGCGTCGTCACGTTGCTAAAAAAAATACACTAAAGAGGGGCACACGCCACGAGATAATCCGGCCGATTTTTGGCCCAATTCCTCCCACCCGTCTTATTAGAGGGCTTTTAAGATTATATTAGCAGATGCTGCTGTGGTGTGAAGTGTGTTAAAGAGTGATTTTTTTTTTCCCCTCCCTGATCATCGCAGAAGACGATCGGGTCTGCCGCGATCTGAAATCAGAAGATTTAAATATGTTCATTTTTTACGAGCGTAAACCCTGCAGTGTGAATGGGAACGCCGAGGGAAGCCGAGCTGGATCGGAACGATAGCCTGGATTTCCCGAAAAAAGGCGTCCAAAAAAAAAAAAAGCGCCATTGTCGTTTCTTCCCGCTCCTCAGCCGCCATGTTTGCTTGCGCTGGAGTCGCGATTGACTGCGCGACTTTTGGAGTTTTGAGGATGTCAGTGGATGAATCGGTGAGTGTGTGGCGTGTGTGTGTGTGTGTGTGTCGCACACCGCACACAACTAAGAGCAAAACGGTGAAATTATCTGTCAATGTTTCTACCCCGGGGAAATCGGTTAAGATTTTAAAAAAAAAACCTGTGACCCTGTACTGCTCTCCTTGGGGGAGGTCCACATGGCGGTCCCTGAGGCACGTGGCCGGGGTTCCTGCCCGCTCTGTTGGGGGGGGCGGCGGGCTGCTCTGGCTCCTGTGGTCTTGGCCTGGCTGCCGATCGGTGGGGGGGTCGCTGTGGTGCGGTCGCGACCGCCTCACTTTAGCTGCTAATCGTTCCCATTGACACTCGCTCGCTCACTCACTCGCACACACACACGTGCACACAATTAAGACCTGACTGTCAGGGTTATAACGCTGATGTCCTACATAGTAGGCTGCTCTATTATGCTGCTGCTCATGTTGTTGTTGTTGTTGTTGTTGTCGTTGTGGTTGTGTCTCCCTCTCTCTCCCCCTTCCTCGACCCCAACAGGTCCTGCCCGGCATCCTGGAATAAATATTTAATTCTTGATAATAAAACAAATGCAGATCATAGAACAGGAGGAGCATTTCAGACGCCTCCTTTGCAGAGCAAATCTGTCCGGCGCCACCAGACACCCGGACCGCCCATTCCTGCACGGCTTAGCCGCCAGGTTAAAAAAAAAAAAATCTTGTAACGCGTACCCCGCTTTATCGTGTTCCGTTTAATTTGTGGTGCAAAAAAAAAAAAAAAAATAGTTTGCATGTTTAAGACATAATGGAGAATAATCCCACATTCCAGCGCCGGCGAGACACGATAGCCTGCAAAGTAATTCAGCACTTTGGCTGAGAGCACTCCAGAATCTCTCAAAAAAAAAAAAAGCCGTAATATTGTGGCGTCGCCGCAGGAACGAGAGCCCTCTCATTCCGATCCCGACTGCGTCCCAGGATTGCAATCATTTTCCCAAACACAGCCCGGCCAATCGACAGTGCGATTGATTTCCTGATTAATGTCCTGGCCCACCTACTTGCACCGCGGCCTCGAGACATAATTTCCCTGTGAGCATGATCAATAGTTGCAGCAACATTAATAAATGTTGGAAGCAGAGAGGTTTTGTTAAGTTTGAGGGCCCAGGCCAAAATACTTAAAAAGGTGTTTGTTTATTTTATTTTTTCATATATATTTGCAGCCAAAATGAAGACAGAAGATCAAAGATTGGATCTGGCAGAACGTTTTCGCGGATTTCGCGACCTCACAGATTGCATTCTGTTGGGAAAAAAACAAACAAAAGAAAAGAGGTGAAAAAGCCAAAACGAAACAAAGAGGAGGTAAAGTGAGGACAAAACCAACGCATTCCCCAAGACAGTCGGATGCTAAGCGCTCATATTTCGCGCTAAATGAGCCACAGTGGAGTCGAATCGGGTGGTCAGCGTCGATGGCACGCAGCCGAAAATACCCCTCTCGACTCAAAAAAAACCAAAAAAAAAACAAAACAAAAGGGGAGACGTCGCAAGGACGGAGACGCCAATTTGGCTCAGGCATTCATGTGCAAAGCGAACAGGAGGAGAAGCGAGGATGACCGGAGCCTCAACATTCGCCAGGCGACTGCGGCGGAACACGGAGGCAGGAAAGTTGCCTCTGGACTGCTGACCTCTCCCTCGCTCGCCTTTGCAGGATGAGCGCGGATAAAAAATGTAGTAGGCAGTCGTCTAATTTTAGCTCGCAGCTCCTCCATCATCACTTTCAAAGTTTTGCGCTTTAAAAAAAAAAAAAAAGAAAAAAGTAAA
>CAAKHG010019377.1:13470-24126 GCA_901007715.1 Dactylopterus volitans
TCCCTCATGGTGTTTTGTAATTTGCGTGCGTGTGAGTTTGTGTGTTTGTGTGTGTGTGTGTGTGTGTGTGTGTGTGGGTTTAGTGTGCGTGCATTTTATAGGTCCTGCAGACACGTGAGCGTGTGATTCAAAGATCATTTCAAGGTTGCTTTGATAGTAGGGGAAAGGCTGCGATACGAGGAGACGCTGCATCAAAAGATAGTGACACGTAAACACACACACGACACACACACACACACACACACACACACACACACACACACACACACACACATTCCATCTTGAATATTCATGAATCGTCTTCCATTGTAGTCATAGACAGTGCACCTAGAATACATCATGGGTCTTTGTGTGTGTGTGTGCGTGCGTGCGTGTGTGTGTGTGTGTGTGTGTGTGTGTGTGTGTGTGGTTGTCAGGGCTCAGAGATCAGGTACAGGTCTGCTAGGCTGTGAGTGAGAGTTCTCTAGGGGGCTTCCCTTGACAGATTTGCCACTTGTTTTTCTCACTTGTGTGTTTGCAACGTCGCATGTGTGTATGTGTGTGTGTGTGTTTGTGTGTATGCGCGCATGTGTCTGCGCCCGTTTCTGGTGTCTTCTGCCTTTCAGTAAGTGGAGTGTAATGCACAATTTCACCGGCTTCATTTGACTGTCAGACTTAATGATAAGATCTCTGAGAATTCAATGATGCAACATTATGCAAATGTATGCGATTACCACTTTGGCCATATTTAACTCGACATGCACATTACACGACCATCATAAGCAGATTATTAATTAATTTGATGTTCATTTACTCTTATAATGTACAGAATGAGCAGAGTCTAATCATCTTCTGCATTGAATGTGTAATGCAGAAATACGCACATGATGTTTTTATGCATGCATAATATTAAATAATGTCACTTTTATGGCCTTTTTCCATTTATTGTCCTACTTATTGTCCTCTTTCCTCGCATCAAAAAGTGGTATCATTTGTAATTTGCCTCGTTAAAGCTAAAGTGATACTTCTCCCACTTGTGATAAGAGATTGTGCAATATAGATCATTTGTGCTAAGTGCATCTGGGCCATATCCTAATTTTTTTTTTTTTTTTATTATCTTAAAACAGGCTTATGTGGTATGTCTTCTGGGACTAATGATTACATGCAGTGATGAATTGGAGATTCAAAAGCTTTTTTTTTCCCCTTTCAGTCAAAAACATGCTTTGCAGCTTGGTTTTTTTTCACAAGTAGCTGCATTTGACAGTTATTTGTGTCTCCCGCATACATATTAATACATATTTAAATACATGAAGCTATATTATATCCGTTGAACCAAAAATCCTGCCCTCCGTGGACCGTCACCTTATCGTGGTGGAGGGGTTTGGGAGTCTTGATCATCCCAGGAGCTATGTTGTCGGGGGCAGCAGTGCCTGGTAGCGTCTCCCATGGCAAACTGGTCTTGGGTGAAGGGTCAGACAAAGAATGGTGCATAAAGACGCAAATGGGAAGATAAACATCAGAGGACCGGTGTGCCCTGCCCGGAGGGTTACTGGGGCCCCACCCATGGGCCAGGCCTTGAGCTAGGTCTGGGGAAGGGGCCTTTCAGCGAGCGCATGGTGGCCAGGTCTTCACCATGGGGTCCCGTCAGGTGCAGGCCGAGGCAGCGACATTGGGTCTGGCCCACCGCCTGCTGGAGGAACCATATGGGTCTAGTACATGTAGATCGGATGGCCGGCCACTGCTGCCCCCGTGACCCGGACCCGGATAGGCGGAAGAAGGCGAGACGAGATGAGACGAAAATCCTGCCCTGAAACAGAAACTGATGTGTGTGGGAATCAAACTGATGGAGCCATACTGAGAGGTTACCAGAGTTTAATCAGAAATGTCTTACATCATCTAAAAACTCTTACATTATGTCATGCATGAAAATAGCAGCATGAGCTCATCGTGCACGAGTGAGGTCCATCAAAGGCAGAGGTTTTCGCAAGCAGACAGATGTTTCCAGATGTTAATTAATCTGGGCGCAGCAAATGAAAGACACATGACGCCGAATTCCTTTCAAAAGTTGGAGAATGTGCAGCAGCACCCTCAGCGCAGACACGGCAGGAACATCCCCGGGAATCCGATCAGACCTGCTCTTTATGGAAGCCGGAAAAAAACAAAAAAACAGACGTGGGAGCAGAGCCTGGCGACTCGCGAAAATGCAAGGACTGGAACGACGGGTCAAAGTTTGAGATATTTGGTCAAACAAGATGCCTGACGGGTGGAGAGGATCTGCAGACGACAGTGAAGAATGGCGGAGGTTCCCCGCAGGTTTGAGACTGTCTTTCTAACAGCAAGTGGAACTCAATCACAATGAGCAGTCTCCTCAGTGCAGTGATCCATATCCATATACCCCTCCGCCCCGAACATCCAGACATTGTGGTTTAATAGGGAAAATAGTTAACTCGCGTAAAATTCAATTCAAACAAGCAAAATAACCCTGTCGCAACTTCTTACATTAAAGCTTACAGTATACACAAGGGACGTGATGGCAGGAATATTATTAGCAGCTGCCCAAAGACAAGTGTCCTACGGCTCTTCCGCGGTGCCGCGTGACATCTTAAAATTGATAAACTCATAAAGTAACTCCACGTGTTTTGTTTTGTTTTTTTTTTTCCTGCTAATCCATCTAAGATTACAAACCCCGAGTCACATGTCCCGATTTATAAAAGCCCACAGGCAGCTGCCATGTGGGGATGGCAGGGTTTATTTATAGGCGACGTGTGACTCTGGTGCCCCATCGAACACCGAACGCTGTTGAAGGTGCGAGCGGATGCATCTGACACAGCAGGGGCGTCCAGGGTCCCTCGGCCGGGCCGCTCTGAATCACGACGCCCGCTTGACATGTGAATGTAAAATGACTCAGTGTGGCCGCCTCGCCGCCGGACTCTCACCAGACCTCGCCGCAGCTGCGACTGTCGTGTTTACATCAGGACGCATAAATACACAGTGACGAATTCGCTGTATACACGTGGGGTGATATGTATAGTCTACCTTCTATTGAGTGTCTCGCGCTCCCGCGCACCGGGCCCGGCTGTTCGGCTCTCATTTGGCGTAAGTATTTTTACACAGGCCGGAAATCCATGTGCGCGCCTTTTAACTGGCAAATGCCTGAGAAGACGACGACGCGCTCAGCACTGCAGCTCAGTCACAGCGTTGGGGAAGATTCCCCACCTTCTCTGCTAAACCACAGGAAGAAGGAAGAGGTTCAATCTGAGTTGAATTTTCTTGCATTTGTGTTAAAATGTATTTTTCCCTTTTTATTTTTTATTTTTTGCCTCTTTCGGACGTTGAGAGAATAGCTTGACATTCTCCAGCTGCAGCTTTTACTAAAGGTTGTTTTTTTTCATCGGCCAGCCAGAGCATCGGCCAAGGAAGAGCCACTACGTTTTGGGGCAGATATCTATTCAATATGGCAAATAGAAATGCATTTTCTGTAGTTTTTACTTGTGTTTCTGTCAGCAAGATCACTTGAAAATTACCAGGACGATGTGGTGGAGGGGCGGAGCCTGAGCGAGGGAAGAGCCCAAAAAGGTCATTTTTAATCAACCTTGGGCGGGTTACTTTGAAAAAGTAATTTGTTATCGTTACTAGCTACTTCTCCCGAAAAGTAACTGTGTAGTAACTTAGTTACAGCATGATAAAAGTAACTAGGTACCAGGGAAAGCAACTATTGCGTTACACTTTGAAGCATTCGAATATGTGAAAGAATATGGATTGCCCTCTTCGTCCCCCCTTCAATGGAATTTTAAATTCAACTCTATGTTGTATTTATGGCAAAACTGAATATCAAATATTTTCAATTACTGAAATCAACACTTCACAGAAGTGCGGGTCCTGATTGTTTGTGATGTGTGTGTGTGTGAGTATGTGTGTGTGTGTGAGTGTGTGTGTGTGTGTGTGTGTGTGTGTGTGTGTGTGTGTGTGTGTGTGTGTGAGAGAGAGAGATAGATAGAGAGAGAGAGAGAGAGAGAGAGAGAGAAAGAGAGTTCAGGGAATGTAGTTACAGATAGGAGTATTTAATCTAAATGTATCTAACGATAAGCATATAAATACTTCACCAATATTATGAAACTTGAATTCCGCTGGACAGAAAAACATAACAAAAAAAGGTAGCTTGTATTTGGTCATTTGAGAAACTTAAAATTCTTTATTAAAGTGTGTTATTTGACGTATCATTTTTATCCCCAGTTTTAAACAACAAAGGAAACTACATCAGACACGATCTCCCTGCTTCTCGTGACCTGTCCTGGCAGGTCCAGCAACATAGACTGTTTAACTGGATGTCGCCAACATGTCACTCAAAGATATGTGGCTTTTTGGCTCTTTTAATTTTTTTTCAGCTGGAGGTGACCAGTTTGGATGAGAGAGTGGAGCTTGAGAGAAGCACCTCAATCCTGATCCAGCCATGTAAAAAAGGTCGGAAAAAGCTTAAACAAACCATACTGTAAATCTCATTCTCATTCAATTCACAAAATCTTAAGAAAGCTGAATATTTTTAAAGTTTAAAAAGCAGAAAACATGTTGCACCTACAGTGTGTGATGTATGTATGACATGTATCACTATGGTTGCTATGGTGATAAAACTAATAAAGCAAAAATGTTTAGCTTCATCGGTTCAGAATTAGTTATCAAAGCATGACCATTAATTTCAATGGCATTTACTGTTTGGCATTTCGTTAAACTTAAAAGTTTTTGTAGGTTTAAGGATGCAGAAAGAGTTTGCAAAAAATGAAGTTAATTCATTCTCATTCCAGTTGGATTACTTTATATTTTATCTTGATACATGTGATGAGCAAGTGTGAAGGACTGAAAAGGTTTTACAGTGGTTTGTCAGAATCAGACTGGGAGCTCATTAACTCTGAGAAAATGACAATTATGTACTAAATGTGAGACAGGGATTCTTGGAAGAAGGCTTTGGGTCATCAGCTATGGAGAAATGACTCAAGAGAATCAGAAGAGAGAAGCTTCAATCCAGATGGGGATTATGCAGTTACAAAATAGTCCATCGTAGCTACAGCAGGTGATGGATAAATGATCTTTTCCCCTAAAAAGCATCTCTCGGCAGCTGTGAGCTGACATCAAATGATCCTATAGCAGGTCATTGCGAGCAGGTCATCGCGCCCAGCCAGACAGGCAGACACATCTGTCGCAGAACTGGGTGCTCTAGTCACGGATTGTCTGTTCTCTCCTGACGAATCTGCACCTGACCGGACAATACTCTACAATATAAACCAGCCGTAGGAGAGAATCCTCAGAACCGATGCTGACATCGCTTGCACGAGCTGCTGCTCTGTTGCTGTCACTTGCCCTGAATTCAATAAACATATAAATGCAACATGAAGCCGTCTGAGGCGTGTCGCTCTGCGTCTGCCACCTCATCCTCCGACCACCACTCTGATTTCCACAACAGGAAGCTGTCGACACAATCTCTATGTTACAAAACAGTCATACATAATCACACACACACACACACGGAAAGGTTGGCTTTGCCAAACATACTGAAACAAGCAACCCCTCATGACATCAACAAACATTAAAGACATGTCAAAGCTAGCAAAATCATACATCCACATCTGATAAACGCACCACCCAAACAGGGCTTTCGTACACAGAAATGTCTCTCACAAAGACATGAGATGCTGGGAGAAAGCCAGCCAAGTCCCATTTGAAGTGTGGTAATCATAGAGGAATGGCGAACCGGGCCAACACCAACGTTGCCGCCAAGCCACAACACCCCAACACTCCCTGTTGTGGGTGGTGCAGAAACCAAAGAGCGGATGCCTCAAGCGGACAACATGGAGGCTTCAGTGCGTCAGCCCAAGGGATCTCAGGTGGACAGCCTGGATGCTTGATTGTGTCGGACCAGGATAACTCCAATGGATGGCTGGGGGGGTTTGAAAACATTGACCCAACAGGTTCCAGGTGGACAGCCTAGAAATTAGGGTCAGGAAATGGGGCCCTGAGATTCTGCCGAAGACAGAAAACCAGACGCAGGTGCTGGTCCGGGTGCCGAAAGCCGTGCCACAACAGGCACAAGGAACAAGGCTAGAAGCGGCAATGTCAGCTTGGGCCCTAGAGACGCAGGAGTGGGCCACCGAGGCTTCAGCAGCGTCCCTTTTTGGCTTGGAAGAGGGCTGAATAGGACATAACTCGTGCCTGCACGTATGCAGCGGCTTCATGTGAAAGGCTCTGCCCAGTAACAGCCGCCCCATAGGACAGTGGAGCTATAGTATGCGGTAGCTTCTCGCACTGATTAGAACGCTCAAGCCCCTCCACCACGATAAGGTCCACGGAGGGGAATAAAACGTGCGCTCGATTTTTTTTTTTTTTCTCTAGAGACCATGGCCACTCGTAGCCTCAGTTTAAAAACCGCACTGAAAAGATTTTACTGGATGTGGATGATTTTAATGCGCAAGATGGAATTTGACATTGAGGTCCTGCCTTGATCAAGACCTCGTAATAAGCAGAAAGAATGGCATAAATAATTGCGTTATCATACAGCATAAGCTATATCTTAACACATTTAGCGACAGCAATGTCAATTTTCACATCCGACACGCTCATCGGCGGCGGCACCGCGCAGCGGCCGTGCGGAACCTTTCATCTGTCGCCATTTCTACCCGAGCAACAAATACTGTCGGCTCACGCTGCACTTCCGCTGTCCATGATACCGGAGCGAAGTTCTGACAGCTGATTCCCCCCCCTCACTTTGTAGCCACCCTGACATCCCCGCACTCGCCCTCTCACATAATACTTAGAGTCTGATGTGCCTCAGCCGATCTCCGACTGGACTCTCGTGCGGCGTCTTGAACAACGGAGGGCGGCCGATTATGGTGTAGCACGGAGGGCTAGCTCTCGGATAGCAGGTAAATGCAGCGCTCGGATAACCCTGGCGCACACACACGAACGGCGGCTAGCCCGGCACTTTTGAGGGCGGCTTTAACTTTTCGCGTTTCTGCCTGCGCCCTCCCGACGCGCGCGAGGAGTGGGCTTCAATTTGATGATGGGGGGGTTTAAGCCGGGATGTTGCGCTTAGCTGCCTGCGATCAGGAGGCAGCGGCGAGTTGCTGCTGACATTCAGTGGGGCTGAGGGCTCAGTGCAGTAAATTAACCCATGGAAGTGTTTGGTGCAGGTTAGCATTCGTGCTACACCCGTTCACCCGCCTCCGGTGCCCCACTGCGTCTCGTCGCAGAGGGATACGAGCGTGTTGCTGAGTGTCTCGCCGGTGGGACTCATTCTTTTTTTTTTTTTTCTGTAGCAACAGTTACAGAAGCAGGTCCCACCCTATCCTACCAATTATCTGTTTGTGATTATCTGTGAAAAAGGCGCACATTCACATGCTCCCCGCTGTAGTGAGTGTTTGCTGTGATGGAGAGCAGTCGGTATGGCTTTGTTTACCAGGAGCACTCTGTGTGTATTGGTGTATGTGCTTGTCCCTTTTTGCAAGTTAACTGAGTGTGTCATGCTGTGTGTTCATCTGCAAACATAGCCGTCTGCTGGAGCTGCACGGCCCTGCACGGCCCTGCCCGGCCCTGCACGGCCCTGCACCCCTGCAGCTAGCTGTCTAAAATCAAGCCAGGTACCCCATGACAGCGGGCAGGCCAGGGGTGCTGTGACTGACAGCTGAGGCAGCTGAAGTGGGCTTGTTGATACCCGATACACTCAGACTGTGTCACTGCTTCCTCCCAAACGATTTCAGCCGTCACCGCCTGTAGCCACACAGTGAACACACTCCACTGAACCGTCCCCTTACAGCACTTTGCCTGTATGGCACTGGCTCTGCTGTTCTCTACTCTACTCTGCTCGCCTTTTCTCATTTTCTATTTACCACCTTTCAGTACCTGCTCTTCTAGGGTTCCAAATGAGGTGGCCTCGGGTACGATGAGGTACTAAAAGGCGACATGAAAACAGTGCAGACCACCGATTGGCCAAAGGGAATCGTCACAGCGTCACTGCATCATCAACGCGTGGCACGAATGGAATAGCGTACTGTAGCAGCTGCAGCTTTAATGTTTCACTTTTTAAAAAAATGGCAGCCAGAATGATCGCGCCGTGTCGCAGCGAAGATGACGTCACAGCAGTTTGGCAGGAAGTTGCTATGATGACCAGTTACACTAGTGGAATAGTGCCCTTAGAGAGGGGTGTGTACCTCTGCACCACCTATGAATTGGGAAACAGGGAAACTGTGGGAAAGTTGTGGCTATGAGACACTCGGATCATTACTTTGCAACACTAATTTTGAAATACGAGGGATGTTTGTGGACGTGCGCAAGGCTGCACAGATGCTGCTGAAGCCAACCGGACTGCACTGGTTGAGGCGAATGAATTTGATTTGGATTGAAATTCTTAGAAAGTAGTTACTTATTGGTACTTCTGGATGTTTAAACACTGTAGTTAATTTAACTGAAATTCAGGGGCTGAATGAGGAATTACTCACTCATCCACTTATTAATCATTGGCCATAGAATAGACAGTTGGCACTGGCTCAGTATTAGGCAGTAAATTGAGATTATGGGGATTTATCATTTTGCACTGTCACTCACTGCTGTAGAGTCAGAACTATAACTATAGTATAGTACTATAACTATAACTGTTCTAATTGTAATTTCTGTCGCAAAGACCAATCAAATCCTTCTTTTTGTAAGTATTGACTGAATAAGTGTCTGACATGGAAACAACAATGGCTTGCACTAAGTACGACAACTTATTTTAAACAAGGTATTGTATTGTTTTAAATACCAAAGGCTCATTTCCAAAGATTTCAATACCATGAAACACATTATGTGCCTGGGAACGTTTTTTTTTTATTTTTTTGGTTGAGTGTTGCAGTGATAATTGCATACATTCTTTGCATAATATGTACAAGCTTCAATAAAACACACATACATCAGGAAAAGAGGTGTGCTAACATTAATATGCGTTTGGCACGTTATTCTCTGGTGCCGACATCAACTTATTACACAAAGTCATGTTTAAGAAGAAGAAGCATTTTCACCTGAGTTTAAAAGCATCCGTCCTTTGGGAAGAGTTTCTTACTGAAGTTAAAGATGTCGGCAGGAGCATGTCTCCATTATACTCTTTTTAAATCACTGTTATAGTTATTCTCTTAAATAATTCAGTATGTAGGGAAAAGCAGGCATACCGCTGGAGGATTTTGGAATGTTAAACACTAAATTAATTCTTTAAAATCTTCTTGTCATGCATTGTCTCTGAGGGTGTCCTGTTGTATTGTGGCTTCATATGATATATAAAGAGATTCCCCTCTCATTGTTGCCTTAAAAATCGTATGTTATAACTGTGTAGCCTTCTTAATGATTGCTGTCCAATTACGCAACACTTATTCTTCTCTCAACAATGATGACACGTTCTTATGTAGGCTGTCCTTCCACAATGTGTCTCTGAAAACAAACTCTTAGTTGCTGTTTCTTGACTAAACGCAATTTGATTTAATTGATGATGGATGTTCAGAGCAGATTAAGAGAACTAAATTCACACAGCTTTTCAGCGTAGTTTTAATCTGAACATCTTTTTTATAGAATATGCTTTTGTGTAGAGGAAAGAACCATATAGTGAATTATTACTCTCCTTAATTTACTGCCAGTAATGTGATTTAATGAGAGAATAATACAACAGTGACTCTATTAGATGGTGTGTTCTCTCCATCACAGAGACCACCAGCAGCAGCAGCAGCAGCAGCAGAGGCAGCAATAGTGGGCCTCTCTAATTGTTGTCAAGCTTTTTAGTATTGCAACGTAAATAACTGGTGTCATGGTTGTCAGTTTATGGCTTTCAGAAGGAGCAGACCTGCTCCTCATTATCTCCATGTCCCACCTATTAACACTCGCCCTGCGTGTCCTTTTCATCTCTTTGCCATGAGTTCTGCAGCCTGGAAATGGTTGGGCATAAAATCAATACCTAGAAATCCTTGGGGTAAGAGTGTGATGTGAAAACAAGATCCGTCCATCCAAAACAGAAACAAATTTTGGGCTTGAATTTCCAGAGTTCTTTTTTTTTTTCCTCGTGATAATTTCACCTGGATTAAAAGCTTTTTCTCCACTCTGCAATATGGTTCAATTAAAAACTTAATTCTTCATTTTATCTGTGTTTGTCAGGCATTTGAGCAGCAGTGCAGCACATTGCGGTGTGGGGGGCAGACCAAGGTAGATCACAGCAGCGCAGCCATGCTGACACTGGCCGGTAAGCTTAAGAGGGATGACGGAGGAAAGACGGGCCGTGCCTCCGGAGCCTCCGACTCCACCCATAGGGTCTCCATCAGGGACCGTCTCCTTACCAAAGGTACGTGGGCTCCATTTTTTACTGATGCAAACAAATTATGGCAAGGTTGCTATCATTTTGGCTAATTGATGCAAACAAATTCATGAAACCAGTTGGTATACACAGATCAAGCATAACATTATGACCACTGCATGTCTACCAAAGAATATAATGCAACAGCCCTGCAATAAATTCTATCATCAGGAGGAGTTTCATGTTGAATTTTTAGTGATGATGTTTGAGAGAGGTGTTGATTTTGTCAGCCTTAATGCATATGAGTGGGGTGACCAACATATTAGGGACACCTCTCAGTATGAGAGTACAGTTCAGCAGCGTCACAGATTACAGTCCCAATA
>CAAKHG010019386.1:17451-30681 GCA_901007715.1 Dactylopterus volitans
AAAAAGTCACGTGGGGAGGTCAAATGGATTTCTAATGGGATGCCCGTTCCCTGTGTGTGTGTGTGTGTGTGTGTGTGCGCGCGCGTGTGAAAGAAGTCCAGTTGTCTTCTACATTACTATTACAATATAAACCTCTGCCACCTGTATTTGTGTGGACGGGGTACGGAAAATTTGGGGAGCAGCGTTTTTCTCACTTCCACCAAGAGCTACTGGGCTCTCTGGAACAGCAACCTGGAAGGAGGGCGACATGCAGCACTCAGTTATTTCACTGAGCTGATACCAGGCATTCTATTTGATCTGATCCCATTCAAAAATTTAAGTTGAGCCAGTCCCATTTAGTTACAATGCTAACAGTTCAACAGTTGTCATAATCAATCCGATCACATCATAGTGTTATGTCAACAGACCACTGTTTACCTGGGAGCTCTTCTCCTCCATTACGATTCTAACCGCAGTCTTCGCTACAGATGTGCCCGTCTTTCCTGCAAAGTCCTGACAGGAAAAAGGATTCTTGTTCATGTGCATTGCGAAATTTTGTTTTCACCCTCTTGTGATGCTGCTTAGAACAAACTTTGAATGCTGTGGTTTCAGCATAGGCAGGCTAGTTAGCATTAGTGACAGCGAAACATTACAATTGAAAAGAATTACTCAAACCATGGTTCCAAGTTTGTAATTCCACTGAATGCCAAGTTGTTCCAAAAAAAAAAAAAAAAAAAAAATACTATTGTATCCCTGCTATTTGATAGTCAAGTAGTTATGTGGGGCATGGAAGCAGATTAATATTCCTATTAGTATTGTGTCCAATAATGATGGAGAATATAAAACATGTCCTCTCTACTTTGTCTTTCCTGTGTCCATAGACACTACGGGCAGCCCGCAAGATGCCCAAGGAGGAGCTGAAGTAGATGGTAAGACTCGATCCTTCCACCGTTCCCACGATCACCACCTCTGACAGCTTTAACTGCAAGACCTGCGTCTTGCCCTTTTCTGGAGATAAAGAACACACACGCGGCCGGTCACACACAAATCCGACATGGATGCTACAGTATCGCTCAAGGTTAGAGCACCTTGTTTATTTTCTTACGCTACTTTCCTCAAATAAAGCAGAGGTTGTAAGACTTACACAAGACGTTCATGCAAAAAAAAAAAGGTTTTGTTTAGCTAAGTACGAACTTTCTTTGCATCCACAGATAAATGACATACACCATACTAAAACTGTGTTTGCTCTACAAACACATACGTAAATACTTGTAATGTCCGTGCTTGGATTACCTGAAACAGTGTAGCTTTGGACTTCATTCTCACTGATACATATTGTTTCCCACTGGCCCTCCTACGTAAAGAGCAGGCCAATGTACATTAGATTGTTGTTCCTCTGCTGTTGGCTGTGTGAATGGAAATTTCCACACAGACTTGTTTCAATCAAACTTGTGTCACCTGTGCCTCTTCATCAGCCAAGGAGAAGTAAAAGGAGATGCTGCGGCTGCCAAGGTTGAAATCAATCCAGAATTCTTCCAACTTCTCATCAGCAGGCATCAGCAGCTTACAAACAGAGGAACAAACCTTTAAAGGCTCATAGTAAAGCACTCTGCAGTTGACTGTGGACAACATGACATTCCATCCAACAAACATATTGTGTTAACACTTAAATGAACATTAGCGCAGTCATGCCAAGGACACAAAGGCCTTGAATGGGCTGTCAGACAGGTGTCGATGTTGTGCTTCCTAATGTTGCAACCAAAGATACTGACCTCATATTTGTCCAGATACACTTCCAAACAAGGGTAGGAGTACACCCTGCAGTTCAGAGGACATTCTACTCAGTTAAGTGCATCTGTCATCAGCATGACAACAACCATGAAGCACTGGTAAGCTGGCTATAGGGTGAGTTTCTATCAACATGAGCATATCAAGCACACACACTCACAAATAGGCACACACTATTCATATATTTTAAAATGGCCACAGGAATCATTCAATGACTTCTCAGGTTACCACAATCCTGCCTTGGATCCAAGCCATTTGCATACCTTCTTTTGTCTCCCTGCATGCCGTTCACCATGTTCAGAAACTTGCGACAATCCTGAAACCACAGACAAATGTAACTGTGTTACTGTGCCACTTTTGTAGTATTATTACAACATAGTACCAATCTGGGGCAACAAAAACAAAACAAAACAAAATCACATGAAATAAATTGCATATATTTACTGTCTCAAATTCAGAATCACTGATCTTGACAAAAGCTCTGGCCACATGCTCCATGCTGAACCAAAGATCTGCCAGCTCCTTCCTCAGGCCAGGATTGGCCATTCTGCACAACGCCTCTATCAGGGCTGTCTGTAAGTCATAATCTAACAAAAACACACTTTGTTGTACTTTTGTGCCTGTTTGTATGCAGTTCTGGATAAATATAGTATTATTCTTAAAAAATTTTTACCACCACCCTCCAATATGTGACCAGCAAGTTTGATCCTACAGAAATGCAATGAAAAGGCGAAAAGTTAGGGACGATGTGTGAGTACAACGTGAGGCGGTAGTAATGATCGTTTTTGTGAGGGAGCAAGCGTGATTTACATTATATCTGAGGCCTCCTGCGATGTCAGGATCTTCTTCACTTTCTTGAGCTCCACAGGGATTTTGTCCAGAATTAAGTTACATTTACGAATTGCCTATGAGGACATGTTTGACAGGTAAATTTACGAGTTAACACCCCACAGACAGTTCTAATATTAGAGAAGCATGGAAACTATCTCAAAACCTCTTTCCGTATCAGGATGTAGATTCTGGTGTCTATGGCCAAGTGTCCAAGAGGATACAGGAAAGACTCAGTGATTTCACAAGTGCCTAAAAAAAGAAAATTGGATGAGACGTGGAGTTTCAAAGAATTCTTTAAATTCAGAAATTTCTCTTTACCATCTTCAGCTTAAACCTGCTGTTGTAGTCTCTCACTCTATATGACAGTTTCACAAAAGCAATGTTAGGAGCAACTGGTTGACTGTGCCTACGACTTATAAAAGTGTCCCAAACAATGACACCAAAGTTGTATTAAATGAATATGCATCAGTTTACCAGTTTCTAAGCATTGAGGAACGGAAAATGGGATATAAGAGTTAGTTTTAGGTTCTAGAATGCACTTAACTTCCAATAGCCAATTTTAAAATGGAAAAGCACATACTGAGAGCGTAATTTTAAAAAGGAATGTGCAAGCATACCTTCTTGGCATGCTTTGTGTACCACCTGCAACACAGACGTGAAAAGTTTTTCATCGTCATACACGAGTGGTAAAGTCTACATTTGTCACTGTGTTTTACTGTCGCTCACCATTAAGGCATCAAAGAAATCCTCAGAGAGGCTGAACATAGTCTCACTCCAGCACGGGCCACACTGGATCCACATTTGCCTGCATTTCTCGAACCACTGTACCATGTGCACATAACCAGTTTCTATCAGCAGCGGGCTCGAGCACTCAACGGGCAGCCTTCATACGCCGCGGCCAAAGTTCAAAAGATGAATACTTATCTTCTTTATCAAGCCCTGAGCTATTATTCCTGACAGCCCCTCGTCATCGCCGGGTGCTCGCAGGTTTTTGCCACACTTGTTGAGGACGGCCAGACCCAAACTGGCTGATTTGGTGTCTTTTTGATGTAAGCTCTATTTAAACCATGAAGAAACATGTGATTTCATGGAGCCCTTAGACAACAGGAGCGCTGACGTCTGAGTGAGTGAGCATGCAACGCTACATCTCACCCTGCCGATGAACGTGTCCAGATGGGTGAGGAAGTGTTGGGAACATGTTATGGGGGTCCCTTCGTGGATGCTCTTTCGCAAGAAAAGATCCAGCGCCTCGGCGTTGCCGCTCCTGGACGCCTCTTCAATGACTTTCTCCAACTGTCCGTGACATGATTCAAATCAAAAGATACTTATCGCTGCTTCAAACAATAATTACTGTTGTGTCATTTGTTGCTGGAGGTTTTCCATTTGAACCTGTGAGTCTTGACCTGCCGCCATTCCTCCAGCCCGGGCCAGACGCTTTCATGTGCCTGCATTGAATTTTAGACACAAGTCAAAAGCCAAGCTAGTCCGCTGGTCCATTGCTGGTGGTAACGAGTGTCCAGGATGACTCGCATTTCTAGCTGAAGCTCGACATAAACGTCCCACACGCATCATTTCGACGGCGGCGCCGTTAGCCGGGCTCTCCCATCCAGGTTAGCGCGCGAGCTAGCCAGCTAGCTAGCAAAATTGACCGTTGCCATGTCACGCCGATTCTACCCGCGAATCTCTGACATCGCCGAATTAACTCGTCCAATAAAAGGGAGGCGGTTTCATTAACTTCACGTTATGTCTTTACTCACCGAGAATTACGCCGTGAAACTCTTTTGAGTTTGGCGTTATCACGTTACCAAGTTCTTTAGCCGTTTTGGTGAGACACTCAGCAGCTCTGTGATTGGTCCAGGCCGGGCAGAGCGCGGGGAAGTTGAACGCGCGCGCGCGCGGCACTGGTGTCGCTTCGCGTTCTTGACACTTACCGGCCGCCGTCGGCAAACAGGAAGCGCTTTCCGCTCCGTATTCAGGGCTGAGTGGCTTTATTCCGTCTGCACTTGCCATAAATCACAATACATTTGGAGCTAAAGTCTATGAAAAAAGGTGAAGCAACATTTTGAAAAACATGTCCAATCGGGTACACCTTGGGAGTACACTGTTTTGGAATACAGTATATATTTCACCATCAGCATGAGATTTTTTTTTTTTATATGTATATAAGATTTTTGTTGTCGTTCTTAAAGACACACTAAGAAAGTCTGGGCCAAAACACATTTGATTCCCAAAATCTGCTTGAAGCTGGACCTCCACCTAGTTTACAAACAATGATACAAGATGACTGCGGTGTGCTTCATTGTTAAATAAGCTGTGCGTTTATTTCTGATGTATTGAATTTTATCTTTTGCATGGCTCACACATTTGACTTGACAACATTTTTACTCCAATCAACTAAAATTTAAACACAAACAAGCAGTTCAGCAAACCAAACTCCTGCATTGCACAAACTTCTTTTCTGTATCAAAAACCCAACTGGAAGAAACAGTGGACTGAAGTGCGTTAATTTCAATTTCACTGGATATTTATGGAATACCCGGCGTGTGTTTTACATGTCCCCATTAAAGTGCAAGTTATGAAAACGCTGCAGTAAACAAAAACAAAGGCAAAACAAAGTTGGTGTCAGACGTAAGGGCACTTTGTGTTTGTGAATTTCAGCCTGGCTTGGTTTTTTCCAGAGTTAACAGTCTACCCTGAGTCTAATTTGCTTCAAAAGAAATGTGTTATCACTACTAGCTTTAACAAATTGTATGCTATCGTCACAGTGCAGTTACTCATTTTCATTAAAAGTGCTCTTTAAAGTGTATTTCCTGTCTTTACTGGGCGTCCTAAGTAAAGTGCACCATGCTATCCTCACATTCTTTTGGCACCGTGAGCTTGTAGTTTTGGCAAACTAACTTATAATTCTCCCCTCCGTTGTTGTCCCAGTACTCAGCCCCGCTAACTTTGTACTGGATGGCAAACTCAAACACTGCTCCCGGCTGCAGAAACGGAGGAACGGGCAGGTGGAAGCGAAACGTATCGCAACTGAGCTGACCACCTCCTCCCTCCCAGGTCTTGGTGATGGTGGACACCCAGGTGGCCTTAGTCTCTGCGCAGCTCTTCCAGTCCGTAAAGGAATAGCGAGCCGTTACATCTTTCTCAAAATCCAGATTGAGGACCTGGGTGATTCCGACGACGCCCAGCTCGAAACAGAGGACTCTCTCTAGACACACCTTCTGTGCGTGGAGACGACACAGGAATCCCGGGTGGTCGCCAGGCTGTTGGTCAAAAAGCGGCTTCAGGTATGGCAGGGATATCTCCAAGTGCCTCCCATCTGCCAGCTCTGCAGCCATCAGCAATCTGAACGTGACATGATGGGGCACAAACGGTTCGTCTCCGGATCGGAAGAGGCGGATGTCTTCCAGGTCCAGGCCCAAAGCGTCGACGAACCGCACGCCAACGTGCCCACACTGCTGCTGCTTCTTCTTCTGTGTGGAGGAGGGCAGAGAGTGTGACCGCTTTCTGATGATGGGTTTAGGCGCCGGCTCGCAGGAGAAGCTGTGGTGATGCTTCTGCTCCCTCGGCGCCTGCACTCTCGGGCTCGGAGGGCGGATGGGGATCGGCCTTCTCTCCACCTTGTCCGCTTGCAGCATTCCGGTCAGGTTGATGGTCACAAACGGCCTGGAGAAGCTGCTGCACGACCTCGACATCTGCTGCTCGGATTCAGTCGGCCGGATCTTGTCCTGCCCTATGAACCACCCTCTATCCATGACCCGAGGAGAGCTGCGCCCACCGCTCACCTGTGAAGACAGCGGCGAGGAGCACATGGCAAAACATCAGCCAACACTGCGCCCGCAGAGCGCGCTCGGGAGCGGCGCGGATTTCACGCAGGAGCAAACGTCATTGTGCGGTGCAAAAGTTTACAGTCGGCGACTGCACCGAAGGCAGGAAAGAGACGGTGGGCGTGTGCTCCGGGAGTACGTGCCCCAGCGCACACGCAAATATCCGGTATTGGACAGCATTTGCAACAACAGCAACAACGACAAAAAAAAAAAAGTTGCATGCGGGTCAAAACAATATGTTGACGTCACCTCACCATGTAAAGACGCGAAATCGGATCGCGGCTGCGGGGCGTCGCGCGGGCTCGACCCTCCTTTTAAAGTAATATTGTGGGGCCGCGCGCGCTTGCGTGCGTCGTGGAGTCCGCCGCCGCCGCCGTCGGTGGCGGTCACATTCCCCCCCCCGATCTGCGACTGCCGGACACCCTCGGGTCTCTCCGGCGCGCGGTCATGCGCGACGCTCGGCGCCGATGGCGAGCTGCCGCCTTGCGCGCAGTTAATAGGAAGCTCCGCAGGGTCCGCAGCGGCAGCGGCGCGCATCACGGGCAGCGCGTGGGAGAGCGAGTGACCCCGCGTTCGACGGCCGCGCTCGCGCTCGGCGTTCCGCGCCGCGCCCCCCCGGTGCACGTCGCTCGCCGCTCGCGCAACTCACGTCGGCATTGTTCGTCGGCGGTGAGCAAGCGCGCGCGCGGCGGCGGCGGTCGAACATTCCGTACGGGGAGGGCGGCCGCCGGCGCGCACTCCAACTCCCATGATGCACCACTGACGCCAGCGCGCGAGCCAGTCAGCGGCAGGTAAACAAACCCTGTCTGACGGGACGCCGAGCCAAACAATGCGTATGCGCCGCTCCGCCGTTGTTCATCTTTAATTGCGGGGGGGGGAGACGGCGTTGCTAAAGCTGCGATTATAAGCTGCCACTAAAACCGTCACCGTGGCGTCGCGTAGAGAGAGAAGCGCGCAACCCGCAGCGGAGAAACGACGCCTGACACCAGCGCGCGATCCACTGCACCACTTTTGACAGAATGCGCGCCTTTAGCCCGGTTCTCGGGGAAAATGATGCGACCCGAGATGTCCGCCGGGCTCCTTAGCGACCGCGCCGTTTGACCGCGCTGGACCCGCTTGAATGACCGTCGTCCCCGGCGACCTGCAAAATGGGGCCCATCATGCAGGATCGCACAGCATCCACGGCGCTCAAGCGTGTCGTCTCCAAGGAGAAGATCCGCGTCAAAAACACTGAAAATAGCGGGCCAGTAAGCAGGTAGGCCCCGTTTTACAGTGACGCCTTTAAGAAACAACGTGTCAAGCGTGTTTTGCCTTCGTGTTAATGTACGTGTACTTGTACTTGTATCTGATAATGCCACAGTTCCAGGAAGGGGAACAAGATGAGGAAACCGGCGGGCCAGTTGAGGAACGGTGTCCCAGGACCAGGTCAGGAAAAGGACACAGTGGCAGCAGTGCAGAGGGTGAGTCATTTGCATCACCCTGATGGATAAAGGGATGAAGATTGAGGAGGGCGAAGGGAAGATTGTGCGGCTTTTGTCATGAGTATATACTCAATCTAGCAAAAAAAATAAAATAACAATGACACTTTTTCCCCCCCTCAGGGAGCGCAGTCAAAGTGTGGCAGGCTGAAATCTGGCACCACGTTGCACACGGGCAAACTCTGCAGGTGCGTGCCGAGAGGAAGGCGCATCCTCACTCCACGCCGCGCTTCGGGTGCACTAAATCCCTAAATCCCCCAGCTTCACCCAACGCTTGTCTTGTCTCCCTGCAGCCCCGAAGAAGAGGGAGATAAGAGGCTTCGCCAGCAGTCGTCCGCACACAGGAAAGAGGAAAACCAGCGGCTGTCACAGTGCAGCCTTGAGGTGCAGCAGAATCGAGGGGGCACGGGGAAAAATCGGAGAGCCCTCTCGCTGCCCCTCTCCCCGATATCAGGGCTACGACACATGCCGATGCTGCCCCTGATGCACTCCCCGGCCCCGACGCCCGACACACTGCAGCAGCACTACAACCCGAAGGACGAGGACACCGACAGCGCCAGTGACCTGTCGGACTCCGAGAGGCTGCCGGTGCTGCCGTCCCCCTGCACCCCCTGCACCCCGCCTCACCTCAACCTCCGGGCCGAAGTCATCAACACCAATGACTTCCCCCCAGACTTTCCAGGACCCCGAGGGATCGCGGGCGACGAAGAAGAGAGCGAGAAACCCGCCTACAGCTACACAGACTTTCTGCCTCCTCCCTTCAACAGCTGGAGCCTGAGGCAGCTCGCGGTGTTTCTGCACACCGAGGGCCGCGGCGCCCCCCGGCCCAAGCCGGTGGGACCCTTAGAGAAGTATCTGGAGAGGCTGCTGCAGCTGGAGTGGCTCCAGATCCAAACGGTGCAAGCGGAGAGCAGCCGTCCGCCGGGGAGCCGCACAAGGCCACAGGGTTTCCCCTCTGCCAGCACCGCTCACCCCCCGAGGCCTCACACGGCCCCACCGTCCCGACTCAACTCCCCCAAAGGGCTACGGCACAGCCAGCGGGCCTTCCCCCTGACACCCGTCAACAACCCCCCGTCGCCCGCCTCCGCCTCGGCCCAGCACCAGCACTCCCGCTTTCCAGTTTGCCCTCACTGTCACATTCGCTATCCGTTGTGCAATGGGAGCTGCTCTGCCTACGCCTACCAGCGCCACTCGCGACTCAGCCCGCTGCTCGAGCGGAGAGCCCGGCCTGGCGGGCCGGCGAAGAGGAGCAGCAGCGAGACCCGGGCAACCTCCAAGGAAGGCAGGAGCCCAGGCGGAGGCGGGGGAGGAGTAGGAGGAGGAGGAGCCCAGACCCCGGTTAGCCCCTCGGCTGCAGGAAGGAGTCATCTCAGGCAAATGCAGGCTGCAGGCAACGCTCGCAAGCAACCCCAGGAATTTGGCGCCAACCCAAACGTTAGAGGTCAGGCGAGGAAAAGCCGCGTCAGAGCCAACTCGGAGACAGATGTCAAAAAGGAGCCCAGCGGCGTCAAGGCAGCCGGCGCCGAGAAGCGCGTCTTTGTCGCGAGCAAGAGAGAGGCCATCACCTCCAAGAGAGCAGAGAAGGACTGGCAGAGGACAGAGGCTGGAGGTCAGGCCTCGAAGACCGCCGTGAAAAGGGCCGCGAGCGCTAAAGAGCCGCCGCCTCTCTCCAAAGCGTCGCTTAGCAGTAGGCAGAATGGCAAAACAAAAAACGTGCACTTTGTTGCAAAGTAACCCTTATAGACCTGCAGTGCTTTATTTAGTGGTTACTTTTACCCCCCCCCCCACCCCACCCCTTTGCTTGCTTTCTGTGTAATCTGTGTAATACTAACATGTTATGACTGTTGCGCAGCAGTCCAAAGCAGTCTGCGGTCACCAGCCTTCAAAAGGTAATAATAGTATGACCAGCTAGTATACCGTAATACAGCGATGATTTCAGAGCATAGTATATACTGTACGATATGTCATTTAAAATGGAGATGAATTATACAGTCTCTGACCCTCAGCACTGCTAGGATTCAGAAAAAAAACAGAAAACCCATAGCTTTTATGTAATCTGAAACCATGTCTGCACAGTCCATCTCTCAAGTCTGCCACCGATGATGAAACAGGCGTGAAACGGGCATCTGCATCACCATCAGCCAGCTTTCAGTATACTGTATGTAATCCATAGTGATAGTTGACGTCATGGATGGCTGCAGCCATGACCGAGTTTTTTTTTTTTTTTTTTTTTTTAGATGTTGGAATGTATTTGTTTCTCAGTGCTCTTACTTTTCTTAATGTTGCTTTTGACTTTTCTGTGGTGCCTCATATCCAAAAAAAAAAAAAAAAAAAACGACATCATGTTCAGTTTTTGCATCTTTAGGTGGAAAGAAGCCGGCACGATAAATGGCGGTGCGCTGCAGTAATGTACGCTCGTTCCGGTTACTTGTGTAACAGCTGGAAAAAAAACAAAAACATTTTAGGTTGTAAGGGCTTTTCATGTTGGGACAGCTTGAACTGTAGTCTATGAAAAAATACTGTATTTTGCATCGAGCTGAGCTCTTTGTATCATTGAGGACAGTGTAATGTTTGCTACGAATGTAAATGCATATTTTTCCAAATTTTATATACCATAGTTATATTTATGAAAAGTGTTGTGGTTGACTCGTATCCATTGCTGTCATGGTCACCGTGTGTTTACATCGTCATGCACAAAAACAAATGTTTAGCAGAAGGGTTGAATGTAGCTTTGTGTCATCAGTGCTGTACCACTGGTGGATCCTGGGGTTCACTAGAATTTCAACATAGAGCTGTCGGGGGGGGTGTAACGTGGGCAGCGTCATACATATCATCTCCGTATCCCGCCGCATACTTGAAGTCTTTAGAACACGTTTATTGTGATTTACCATTTGCACTTGATCCGTGGGAACGCCCCGTCGATGTAAACGAATGCGCCACTTGATATTCACGTGACATATCAAAGCCATAGACAAGGGCCCAGCAGCGGTGGTGACATTCTTGCAAATGTACATTATGTTGACGTGCACGCGGGAAGATTGTGCTATGTATTTTCTCAATGTGAATGCAATTATTTGTAAAAGGCATAGAAATAAATGTTTTGCACTCAAAAAGGATGCTGGTCCCCAAGCGCGACGGTCTGCATTACTGGGATGGAGGACAGAATCACAATCATACTGCCCTCATGAAAGATCTTTAACAATGCAAAGTTAAGTGTAACGAGGTTTGTTATTGAATTTTGCACTTTCCACCAGTCCAGAACTGAGGAAGCCTTTCTGATGAGGGGTGAAACATCTTTAGCAACCAAAGCAGACGTCCAGCTGCCGAGTACCAAAGCTCTTTGGACTACATGATCTGTTGCATATAGTTGTTTTTTTAGTTTTTGTTATGCATTCAATTAAATTACTCTAGATTCATATGCAATGATACATATATACATATATATAAATACTCCCTCACAAGCCAGATTCACCCAATCCAACCCCCCCCTCGAGCCCACCCTTTTCCTCCCACTAATAACCACCATGAAAAGGGGAGGGAGAAAAAAAAAAGCCATGATCTGGATGACAGACTCTCCACAGACGTGTGACTACATCCTTTTCGGGCCTTGAGATGGTTTGAGAAGCCGACGAAGTTGCTTTTCTCTGTCATTTACACACCCTGCAAGAAAGAGCAGGCGTATATTTGTGGGGTTTAGCGATAATAGAGTGGCAAATAGGTTTCATTCCATGTCACATAGCGCTGTGGTTATTACATTTACACTCTGTGTGCATTTCTAATTCTGATTAGCGTGCAGACGTTTTTCAAACCTTAAAATTGTAACTTCAGACAGGGCTGCACGAGCAGCAGCCCGCTTACCTAAGTGCGTGTTTGCAGTGAAACTCGAGCTGCCACATGTTTCCAGGTTGAAGTCCTCTCTGTAGACAGGCCCATCATTCCACATGAGATCATAGCCACCCACCCTCTTCTCCTTGCCAGTCAATCTAATGGGATAAACCAGAGTTAATCTGAGTGCGGCTGCATCGCGGCAAAAAAAAAAAAAATGCATGAAAATAACTCAACTCGTCCTTTGCCGCACTGCGTTCCGTGCGAGTTATATAATGTTGCGCTGTTGTTTGACTGATTAAAAAAAAAAAGATGCCTTTTCACCTTCCTGATTTTAACGACTAATCAACACAGCATGCGCCGCCTATGAGACCCATCACATCTCGTATTGTACAACTCGAAGCAAAAATACATTCTGAAGAAAGAGGCCTCTACCTTCCCTCCATATCGACGACGTTCAAAGTGTCCTCCAGGAGTCTGTATTTCATTTTGTAGTCCTCCTGACTGCAAGCTGTGTATGAAGGAGAAGCGTTCACCTCAATCAACCACCTGCAAAGAGACAGACAGCGGTGGCGCTCATCAAATATTCACTGAGTCTGGGACAGTTTGTAAGGGATGTTATACCAGCATTTTTTTTCCAGTCTTAACATGCCAAAATTCCCGCTTTGCTTGCTTATCCATGTGTTTTCTTTCTGTGATTACACTGGGAGCATATGCACCTCAGCGCGCGTTTGAATAAGGGAAGCGCTCAGCTCGTGTGCCGACCGCACGGGCACTCACGGCTTGAGGTTCTGATCCAGCAGGATGTCGTAGCCGTAGAGCTCAAAGCAGTGCTTGTCGTTGATAATGATCTTTTGCACGCTCTGCAGACTGCGGACAAAGATGTTATCCATCTCCTTAAACAGGGTCTCCACCGTCTCTCGGCCATGTTTTGCGGTCAGGTACCTCCGGAGCTGCTGCATCTGCCACTTACATCCCTATGCGGAGGTGCATAAAAGAATGCATGAAGATTTCAGTGAAGCTGCTTCAACATACGGCAACATGAGCGATTAGCCATCAGTGGAGTCTTTCAGTGACATGCCTTCTCAGGATCATAGTCAGGCGCTGTCTTCTGAACAGCTACATTGGTGAGGTGCATATCTGCAAAAGGGAATTAAGTAGAATTTGGGGACTTTAATGGCATACTTACACCCTCCACGGCGGTGCGAATGAAAGTTACATAGAAAAAATAAACCGCTTCAGATAACTGGGTCAAAACAAGCTATTTATATCCAACTGCTTGGTCATTTCAATAAAAAAAGTCTCAACTTGTCAAGAGAATGGCTGGAAGACTGGTTAAAAGACCTCAGGATCTGATGACACATGAACATATCAGTGTTCAAATGCGTGCTGATGAATCCAATAAAAGGATACATTTGTCATCAATACTACTGAGGGAGAAGCGGGTGCTGGAGAAGCGGGCAAAGCCATCTCGGTACAGCCATGCCTTCAAAGGAGCGTACTTA
>CAAKHG010019388.1:13260-23761 GCA_901007715.1 Dactylopterus volitans
TACAGTATGTATTTCAGTAAATGTGTTATAATGTGTTACAACAGTCCTCTCTTATAAAGTAGACGCCCATACAGCTAAGCAGTATTCTGAATTAAATTGGTCTGTTAAATGATCTGTTTGTCTTCCTTTTTTCCACCCAGCCTGTTTTCTCAGAGCAGCGTTTGAATCAGCAGCTGTGAAAACCAATGCTGAATCTTCTGAAGTTACAAATCTGCTCCCATGTAGCAATAAGGACCCTTAACCAAGTCAACACTTTTACCTTCATAGGAAACCACTTGTTCACTGAACCCTGCCTTGGTGTGGGGGGTTGTGAGCTCAGTCTTCATGAATAAAGGACATCTTTGAAGAAATAAGAGTTTGATAGCAATTCTCTGCAGTAGTGACATTTTTGCATCTGAATTTACTTTTCTCTCTCCAAAGGAAGGCACATACAGGAATAGACAGGTTCCATAGACTGTATACTGTATCAGAAGTGGTTGAGGCAATTGTGGCATCACTCATTGGTTCATGGATTTCCATCCTGAAACTGAAAGTTACACATCTTAACTGTGGTCATCCAAGTTTTTGTGTTCAGAGGTGAAAGGTGGACCTGACTGAGGATCAGACAGGTTGCCATGGTAGCAATTTGTCAGTCACAAGGTATACACATTCTAATAGAACAGTAGTCGACAACAGGCCGCCTGTGGGCCCAAACAGTTCAAAACCAAGAATATATGACCCACTAGATTGTTTTCATAACATGATTGTTTTTGAAAACTTGTTAAAAATTGTTTGACAACACATAACAGTCATATCCAAATAGAAAATATTTTCCCTGCTGATGAATGCTTATTATACCTGTATCCATGTTGAGTGTGAGTGACAAACTCACAAACTCAAACTCAAGTTCACCATCATGGCAACAACGGCTACCCACAGCATCACATTTTTCTCTTTCAGTTTTGCCCACAAAGTAAAATAAAAGCTCTTCAGTAGTTATGGGAAAGAGTAATGACTGAGACCTTTGATGCACAGCATCCGACAGCACATCTATGTGTCACCATAACCTCTCTGAAAAATTATGCACTGGTTAATGTCCTGTTGTGCCATGCAAGCACCAAAGACACTTTCAAGGACACACTGTGCTGTGAGGCCTTGCACAGCTTGCCATGAGAGCATCAATTTTGTGTTTTCGTGTGACTGTCTGGAGTGGAAAGACCACTTTGAAGTTGCCTTGCTTCATCCTGTGGTGCTATCTAATATGATATTCCTTGGAAAATGCAACAACTTCATTACTGGTAAGATATGTCTTATGAATGAAACCAGGCCGGATGAATGTCACTGTAAACCTGCTGTAACAATTTCCTTTCACAAATCCCAGCTGCAGTATTAATCAATAATTTAAACCTGTGATGATAATAATAATAATAATAATAACAACAACAATAATAATAATAATAATAATAATAAAATAAATAATTGTGTGCCCCTTTCAAGACATTCAAAGTCACCTTGCATAAAAAGCATTAAAAATTAAACAATATTATGTAAATATTATGTTAATGTAAAAGTACATGAAAAATAAATTAAAACACATTAAAACAGTGAACAAAATACAAACTAGGAGAGAGTGACTAGGTTCAAGTGGAGAGTGCAAGTGTAGACAGATGAGTTTTGAGCTACGATCTAAGTGATTCTGTGTTGCAGAGGCCAGGAGGGAGGGAGGGGAGTTCCAAAGCTGGAGAGCAGAGCAACCAAATTCTCTGCTCCTCATCGTAGCCAGGCAGGCTGGGGGAGCAGAGAGGTGAATGGAAGAGGAGGAGCTGAGAGTGCGGGCAGGTGTGACAAGAAAAAGGGCAGAAAGGCATGGAGGGGTGAGGTTGTGGATGGCCTTGAAGGGGAGTAATAACATCTTGTACGGAATGCAGTGTGTGATGGAGAGCCAGTGAAGCTGCTGCAGAATGGGTGTGATGTGATGGTGATGCAGGGCCCATGTGATGATACGAGCTGCTGACTTCTGGAACAGTTGAATTTTTTGGAGGGTTTTGTGTGGAAGACCATTCATCTTATCCTTCCTCTTCAAACCTTTATTCCTTACCACTTGTGTGGAAGACCGTTCATCATCCCTTCCACTTCAACCTTTCGCCCTGTCATCCCTCCATCCTTCACCTTTGGACTACTCATCCGCTCACTTCTTACCCTTCATCCCCTCATTCCTTCACTCCTGACCCTTCATGCCCCCAGACCTTTGTCCTTTATCTTTCATTCCCTCATCCCTCATTTCCTTCCCATTCAAACTATCATTATATACCCTTCGGCTCTCCATCCATCATCTCTTACCATTCAAGTGTTCATCCTTCTCCCCCAATGTTTACCCTTCATCCCCTCATTCTTCCATCTTTTACCCACTGTCCATCCATTTCTTACCCTCATCTCCTCATCCCTCCATCATGTACCCTTCAACTCTTCATCCATCATCCATCAACTCTCCTCCAAATCTGCAATTAATCTCTAATCTCTACAACATGCAGCAGACATCTAAATTCATAAGTAAGACCACATGGTCCTCGTTAGTAAAACAGTCTTTGGTGGTTCTTAAAACAAGACCCAGTCATGTGAGTGTGCACGGAGACCATGCCAACTACTGACAGTGAACACATGGGAAGGGTGCTTGTGTGTAGGAACAGCCTGCATGGGGTAATCAAATGTTATATAGCTAATATTTAATTCCCAGGACATTCTTGCATGATTGAGCAGGGCCGAATAAAAAGACATATGAAGCCAACACCAAACTTTGTCAAAAGCAACCCAGTAATGATCAGACAGGGCAACACAGCTTGATGAAACCCAAAGCATTCACATCCAGAGCAATAAGTCTGGCACGTGACAAACCGCATTGCTTGCTTTTGTTTCAGTCTCACAAGCTTACAAAGGGAATACAAAATGTGAGGCCAACTATTCCTCAAACAACACAATAATTGGAGCAGCAGGAAGTCAGGCATAGTCTTCCCTTCAGAACACAGAGATGAGTGGCTCTCCTGATGGGGTGGCAGCACCCAACAAGCTGCAAACACTGCAGTCATATGTTAACTGTGATACTTTTGCTCACTGAACCATGACTCCATGTTGCATGTCATTGCTGATGTAATGCCTTGAATATATCACTTAAACACTTGTAGTTGGTCCATATAATGAAATGGCACCCTGCTTTTATTATCAAATTCAAATTTGCCATATGATTATCAACAACGCAATGACATTTCTCAGTTTCAACATTTGCTCTGTTTCTTTTGTGCTATTTTCAATTCAAAATTGGGTTTTATTATTTTGCAAATCACCGCATTCTCTTTCTATCTGGAAATATGGATACAACTGGAACTGGAGGCATATTAATGATATTATCATATCTTACAACTTCACATGGTGCATGGAGGTACATTTCAGCTGTTTGAGGCTAAGACCTCAACATAGACCATCACTCCACTGATAAGGAGGGTTCTCCTTTTCATCTTATCTGCCCAGTCATTGCAATCCTGGTATTCTGTTTGAAGTATGTAGAGCAAGTCTCACAGCAAAATAATTGTTGCGGCTCTCTCAGCCCCTAAGATCGCTTTAACTTGGCCGATAATCACTGTTGCATGCAGGCACAATGGATTCGAAGCATGTTGTGGGTAGATAGCACTCAGGCAGCATGATGATAATCAGACATCTCATCAACAAGGTCTTTTGGAGATGTGAGATTAAATGATGCAGATAAGCGCACAAGCATTGCAGGAGCTTTGGAGCAAAGAATATGAGCAGCTGTTTATGATGGGTATGGCTCCATACAGCCAACTGTCCATTACTGTAACAGCCAATTATTGCAATGAACTAGCAGTGATTAGCATACCAAACTTGTAAAAAAAAAATTAATTTTAATAATAACAAATTAGAAGCCAGAGCAGCTTGAGTGAAGGATAGGTCTGAAGCAGCAGAGAGAGCAGCAGGAGAGAGGGCTGTCCTTGCAAGAGCAAGAGAAAGCAGCTGGTAAATGAGTAGATAATGTGTAGCCTGTGATGAGAGAAGTACAAGGGCTGAAGGGGAACACCCACACTTCCCCCGACTCAAGAGAAGGACAGGCCTGCAGCACCAGAAAGCACAACACTTGAAAAGGCTGGAATGAAAAAAAAAAACAGAGCACAACTTGTAGAAGAGCCAAAGAGAGCAGCTTGTGAGAAGGCTAGGTGAGGAGAGGCCAAAGGGTAGCCTGAGAGAAGGATAGGTTTGGAGCGGCAGAGAGAGCAACCAGAGAGAAGGCTGTCATGGAGAAAGCAGTTTGTAGAACAGCTGAAGTGAACTCCATCGATGAGAAGGCTGAGCTTTTAAAGCTAAAGCATGACTCAAGAGAACGATGGACCAGCAACACCTGAGAGATTGAGAAACTTAAAAAAAGAAAAAAAAGTGTCTACCAACAACATCTGCAGTGTCCAGGTTCTTCAAAACAAAGGATGAGTCAGGACTTGACAGAGGAGTTGATGCTTTTTCTGGAAACCTTTCTTCTTCTTTTTTTTTTTTTTTAACCTTGCCCTGACTGGCAATTTAGCCATACAGAATTCAGAATTAAAGTTCTAGGTGCCTGCAGGAGTATATGTATAATATCAGCATTCTAAATGTTCCAGATGTGTCTAAATACTCCAGCCTTATTGTGTCTGCATGCGTGGGTGCGTGTGCATGCATGTGTGCATGCATAAACTGTGAATGGTTGTCACTGGGAAGTATTTGGAGGTAGAGCGGAATGTTGCAACCCTGCCACAACAACCCAGAATTGCAGCCAGGCAGGGACCGAAGCAGCCAGAGCCACCCACGGCCTCACAGAGACCAGGCCAACAAACCCCCCACCAAGGACAGCACCATTATCCATGAGCCCCACCCGTTCCAACCCGCGTTCCCGAGATTATATGTCAGGATATGTCAGTCCTGGGGGCCACCACCGGATCTCCATTAAGCTCCCTGACAATGGGGCTGTCCCACCCATGTGGGAAACCTCTCCCGGAAACCTGGAAGCCTTTCTGTCTGCATCCTCACAAAGAGCATCTTGGCCTGCAATTGGACAGGTATGATGAAAAGAGTCCAGAGTTTACCTTACAATTGTGTACCGTCATACTTCATTGATCAAACTGAAATCACTTGTTACGCTTGGACAACCAAACATAAAATGATAAAACAGTTCTGTTAACATCATACATCATCTACTTTTACTGTGGCATTTACAGCTAATTCTAGATACAATAAGAGTAAACTGAAGCAACCTGATTAATTAGGGAACAATGTGATAGTGCACTGCCAGGACCGGGAGCTGCTGCTGCTTTGCTGACGGCGGACCTGATGACTTGATGTGTTCACTGAAGGAACCACATCAGCTCTTAGTCTCACTCGGTCCTGTTTTGCCTTGAATGCCATCAGATCATGCTGGGAAATTAGCCCCATAAATCACTGTTTGTCGTTACAGATGCTGCGGCAAAGTCCCATCGCTTCGCCTACACAAAATGCACCAAGGCACTGGGAAAGTTAGCATAATTTCTGTTCCTGTTAGGAAACTGGTTGACACGGTGCCCTGGCAGGTTGAACTTTATGCAACATGCACAAACACAATAGTTTACTATAATGGTAAGTGATGAAATGTAGGAGAGAACTACCAGAGTTCAACAAAACTTACAAAATCCCATTTGCTTCTATCAATCTAAGGTTGAGCCAAAGAGATTGTCTCCCTCCTGTGACATCATCTGAGATCTGTTGAAAAAAAACAATGTTTTCAGGTGTTTGTGCCCAAGAATGCTATACTTTTCATCTAAAGTTGACTCTATGTATAATATAGTGATGGTGTAAGTATGAGTCACTTGTTCAAAATGGCCAGCACTTTTTTTCTCAGGTGTGACTGCTGAGTCCATGTTTCCATTAACTCAATCACTACTTTTTTTTTCTTTTTCTTTTCGTGTAAAGGTAATACATTTAGTTTTGCATTACGCTATTGTGTCAGAAAAGTAAGCGCTTTGGGGTTTTGAAATTAGTCCGCAGTCTGCAAGTCTGGAGCTGCCCGCCGTCCAGATCTGAAGGTCTGAAGGTCTGGCTGAGTCGCTCACTCACTGTCTAACGCACCCTCTCACTCAGTCAATAATCGTGCTCTCAGCCTGACAACAGAAACGGAGGTAAGTGATTCAGAGCAAGAACAACGCAAAGATTTGCAAGCAGTCAAACACAGTGGTCAAACTGTGTAATTACAACTCCCTTGTCTGTTGGGACACAAAAGCATTCTCCTTGCGCATAGTAATGGGATTATCACCACAACCTCAGAGAAATGGTCCATTTCTGGAGCAGAATTTGATCCATTTGATCGCTGAGCTTTTGGAGAGTCTAGAAGTGTTGCCTTTTTTGAATTGTGAATGGCTAAACCGGAATTGAGCCATGTTTTTTCGCAAAAATCTCCAATTCGGTGTGTGCTGAGCATGCGCTGAAAGCACCGGTGCTGGGACAGATAATGCATTTACCATGCAACTAGTGACCTACTGGAAGATCAATGAGGGGCAAATCACTCTTCACAATTTAATTCAACAAATGAAAGAATTATCAAAGCCTCTTGAATATACAAGAACAGAACAAGCTATACTAATCCAAAAAAAATATGTTTGTCCATTTTGTTGACTGGCTGATTGAACCTCACACACTAAAACCAGGTCTGACAAATTGTGTTTGAGCTACCAAGCTCACACGCACGCACGCACGCACGCACACACGCACGCACGCACACACACAACTAAGTGAGCGTTGTTCTTCCATTTTCTACTGCTGTTAATATTCTGTTCCAGTTTGTTGAGTCATTTATTGATGTGTGTGAATGAGTCCTGGAAAATTGCACTATTGTGTTTTTACTTTTGCCGTTGTATTGTCAGTGGACTTGAGCAAGGGATACCCAGCCTGAAGCTAATGCTATTTGGGGTTCTGGGCAAGAAAAAGATTGGGAACTCCTGAACCCCTGATCTTTCTCTAAACCCAATCAGACATTAAATTTGTGTTGAAATATCATGAAATATTTTTTTCTTAACAGGACTTGTGGGCTGAATTACAATTATGTTTCTCATCAGCATATGTTGTAACAAACCTACAGAAATAATCAAACCAAACATATTTTCGATATAGTCCTCAAGAAAATATGTTTCATTCAGATCCCATTTGAGAATTCAGTTTAAATGTAAAGTAACATTGCAGCGTTGCAGCCAGCACTGCTTCCGATATCTTTTGTTTTCATGTGTATGTTTGTTTGACAGAATGATTGTAGCTTTTCATTTTAGCATGAAGGCATGTGATTCTATCAAACTGTTACATGTACTGTATGTGCAAACCGATTTCTTTAAGTGTCTATATTGTGTTTGTTTCAGTTGTGGTTTTCAAATTGGAGATTGTGCCGCTCTCCCTTATCATGCCACTCTACTTTTTCTCTTTGTTGCACACAAACAAAAAAGCTGATCACTGGTAAATCTGCTTTTTTCAGCAGGAATACAGCCGCAGGTTGCTCTAATCCCTGGCACCAATGAGGGTTCAGAAATCAGTTTACTGGAAAAAGCAGTGCATAAAACACACTCATAGTCACTGTCACGAAGGCAGCTCTTCTTCCAACTATAATCCTGTTAATATCTCTTAAAACAAAACAAGGTGCAACATCTGGGAGTCAAATTGCTTGCTAACTGTCATAAGGAGATGCGATTTGACTCCCGTGAACATTCTGCCATCTGCTTTCTGATAGTCTAGTCCTTTATCAGAGCACAAGATTCTTGTATTTGCTATAAACTTAGATGTTGAACCATAGACTTTATGGACAGAGCTTCCGGGTCTGAAAAATGAAGCCTATGTGGAAGTGTATTAAGGCTGCATTCTATCCAATGGCCGTAAGATGTCGATGCTGCTGGTTGCACAAAACTTTTCGGCCCATTGATGTGTGCAGGAAATGAAGAACTTCTAACCTGAATTATTCCCTCAAATGACGTTGTCATGACGAGTTTAAGGTCTCAATCGCTAGTTTAATTTAATCTTCAATACAGAATGACATATATTTTTTTAAATTAAACCCGCGTGTATGTTTAAAATGATGATAAAGTTTAGCTTGAAACAACCCTGTGATTGGCTGGTTACAAGCCAATCACAGGCTGGTTTCACTGCCTCAACTGGACAGAAGCTGCTAGCAATTCTCCGCGATTTAAATATCCTGACGTTGCCGGTTGTTGTTTGCTGGCCTGTAAACGTTGTTAAGCGATTGGTGGATGAAGCCTCAATGCTTCAAGGATTCAGATGATCTTATCACACATGTTTTTCATTTGGCGAAATTAGAATCCCAATTAAAAAATCGCAGTTAATGTGACAAAGAGAGCATCTTTGATATTAGCCAAGGTTGCTAACGAGCCTTCAGCTTTAGTTGAAGGTGGAATGGGGACATATTTTACCAGCGGGAAGTTGATTCTGGTATTGGTGGTTAAGTAGAAGTTTATTGTAGGTATAAATGAAAGAAAGAACAGCATGGTTAAATAGTGACTAAAAATATCAGTAAAAATATAGTGATGATGTCATGACTGGACCAGGGGTGAAAAATTATTGATTCTTACTGCTGATGAGTCAAAACAAATCCTCTGGTTTCAGTGTGATGCAGTCTGGAGAATGAAACACCTAGAGTGTGACTGTAGTCTGACTGATGCTACGCAGAATACAGTATAACAATGGAACTGCTTTAGAAACAAACCAGAGGAAACAGTCATTAGTCACTCTCATGTTACAAACTCTAGACATAAAATGACAATATCACACAGTCATACTGGTGTTTTAACATTAAATACACCAATCATAGAGTTCTTTGAGAACAATGAGTCAATCTGGGAGAGCTTAGCTTCCTCTGATAAAGGACACATCAGCTGTGCAGCAGTTTATTCTTCAGTTTCATTTCATTGAGTTGATTTCTGCTGTGGTGAATTTTAATTAAACCTACTGTAATTAGATTGTTCTAGGACATTTTAGGTTTATCTAATGTTGATGTATAATTGTTAATGATAGTTGTGTGTGTGTAATGTATAATTAGCTTTCAACGAAATATCCTTATAATTAGTTAAAAAATACAGACAAACATCCAGCATTTTATTGTTTCATCTCAGTGCTGTGATTGTTTTATCACGTATGACCAGTTTCGTTCCTCATGTTTTTCCCCTTGCCTAGCGTCTTTGTACTTCTGCCTCACCTGTGTGCTCTCTGGATTTTGGTCCTTGCCTGTATTTTTGGATTACGTTTTTGCATGCCGACTTCGTACCGCTGCTTCCACTGAGTGACCTCCTGTGTACTGAACCCTTTACATTAAACTGCTTAACGGCACCTGCTCTGTCCCAGGTCTGCTCTGTGGGTCCTTTGTCTGTCTGAGTCTGACAAACACTAGAAAGAGTTAAAATGTATAAATATCTAAATAAAGGTAAAGAAATAAAACCTGCCAGTGCAGTAAAAGTGAGCCGAGTGCAACGGTCTGTATTTTGGTTGTAACAGTTTATGAGCTCATTGCATTGATGCGTATTAATGGAGATGAGGTGTAAATAGTCTTGCAGCCATCATTAATATGGAGTCACTGTGTGAGAGAGTTGATATGAAGCTGTCAGTCAACTCTTGACTTCTCATGTTAAGTCTCTCGCTCGAATTTAGTGACTATTTTAGAGACAGAAAGCAGCTGAGTGTGTGAATGTAAACATGTCCAGTAACAACCTCCAGATGCTACTGGACACATTGATGTTACTAAGGGTGTCTGGACACCCTTAGTAACATCACGTAACATAACTTTAGTGACAGTGATGTTACTGATGTTAACAGGGTCACTAAGGGTGTCTAGACACCCTTAGTAACATCACTGTTCCATAATGATGGTTAACTAATGTTTGTTAATGACACTGATGACCCAGTTTAGCATGTTGCTACTAACAATTTCTCACTAAGCATTACCTATGTAACTAGGTAATGCTTAGTAAAAATGGCAGCTTGGTGAAGGAGAACAAAAGCAGTGGAAAAGGATGCCTGTTTTTAATGGCTATAAAGTTCAATCCTGGGTAGTCAATACAAGGATGGAAGGTCTTGTTCTTCTTGTCAACAAAACAACAACAAAACCAAAACACAGCACCAACATCTGTCAGGCTTTGAGAGGTTGTACAGTTTTGGAATTTGTCTAGTAGCAAGTCAATCGCTCAATCATAATGTCTAGGAGGAGGTAGAGATAATGCAGGGTCCTTCGTGAACACTCCTTTAAAAGTGTGATACTCTGGGGAATGCATGTTAGATCAATAACATCAGGTAGGTCAGGTGCAGAAGGGGCTCAGTAAAGAGCTGCATTTTTAGTCTCTTCTTAAAGTGAAGCTTTAATCATGGGAGGCATTGCCCTAGGGATGACATGGGCTGGGGGATGATGAATAGAGAAAGTGTCTCATGGTGAGACACTTGATTGCTGATTACCGGAAAGTAGCATTGATAGTGT
>CAAKHG010019390.1:0-24595 GCA_901007715.1 Dactylopterus volitans
GGATGGACAAAAATTTTCTGCAATTAAATGACTCAAAAACAGACATCATAATAATCACGCCCCCAGTCCCTAGCAACGAGTAGCATTAACAACCTTTCCTCCAGTCTAGGTGCTCTATCTGACAACATCCGTATCGAGGCCCGCAACCTGGGTGTTATTTTTGACTCTGTCCTGTCTTTGACCAAAGTTCTACAATCCTGTTTTGCCCAACTTAGACAGTTGTCTAAGATCAGGCCTTTTCTCTCATCAGCAGACTTAGAGAAGGTACTCCATGCGTTTATCAGTTCCAGACTGGACTGGCATCAGCAGACGTAATATCCGCAGGTTGCAGCTGGTTCAAAATACTGCAGCCAGGTTTTTAACAGGTGCTAGGAGAAGAGACCACATTACACCAGTCCTTGCTGCCCTTCACTGGTTACCAGTGTGTTTCAGAATTGATTTTAAGATTTTACTGCTTGTTTTTAAAGCTTTGAATGGTCAGGCACTTGCATATATCTGTGAACTTTTGGATGCCTATGAGCCCAATCACTGCCTGAGATCCTCCAGCGGGGCCCTACTGAAGATTCCTAAATCACATCTTGTAACAAGAGGAGACCGGGCCTTTGCTGTTCAGGCCCCTCAGTTGTGGAACTCCCTGCCTGGAGATCTCAGGCGGGCAAACTCTGACATCTTTTAAATCTCTTCTTAAAACTCATTTTTACTGTATGGCCTTTCTCAAATGCTGATATTTGTTGTGTTTCATTATTGAATACTGTTACTGTTTTGCTCTGGATATTTATTTGTACTCTGTTTTACTGTGTTACTGTAAAGCAATTTGTAACTTTGCTTTGAAAGGTGCTCTATAAATAAAGTTATTATTATTATGATGATGATTTATTTATACACACGTATGTATGTATGTATGTATGTATGTATGTATGTATGTATGTATGTATGTATGTATGTATGTATGTATGTATGTATGTATGTATGTATGTATGTATGTATGGTTTCATGTCATTTTAATGCCAGTAGACAAAAAACGACTATGAAGTAGGGATGCTTTCGTTTCGTCAATTGGAAAGATTAAAAAACTAGGTTCAAAATCAAGCCTTTTACAAAGATTATCTTTTGAATTAACTGAAATTCAGTCTTAAAAAAAAGAATTAGAGTAAAAAAAAAAGCTCCTTCCAAACATCTTAGCCTTTGCACACACCCCGTCATAGGATGCTTTTTAAAACGCTCCACTTATCACGAGATGTTCCGCGTAAACTGTTCCACAGAAGGTGCTCGCTTACATCAAGGTCTCGAAAATACTCATTGTAGTCTAGTGCGTATCCAACCACAAAACGATTGGGAATCTCAAAGCCGACATCTGAAATCAGAGACAAGAAGAACATAAATTGCGAGTATGTCCACTGAGTCACTGACTCGTAAACACACAACAGGTTTGGTTGAATACATACAGTCCGGAACACTCGCTGTGTTTTGTGGTACTCTCTTCACCAGCAATCTGGGGGAAAAACATGAGCAGATATTATTGTACAAAGTCCTATTGTCGGCGTTGCTTGGTGGTCAGGCGCTTGTATCATTTTTAACCCACTGTGACACAGCCGTCACCGCCCCTTTAAATGTATAAAGCTTGATTGTATACAGCTTTACACTTGACTTTGACTCATTAAGTCCCTAAGTGAAACTTGCTGAATATCGCGGTCTGGTCATGTGACAATGTGTGAGTTTTGTTGCCCAGAACATCTTTTCCAAGATGGCGGCACACCTGGTCAGCAGATGTGACAGAAGGGACTCGTTTCTAAAAGCTTGTTGTTGTTTTTTTGTCACTAAACGTAAGATCAAACCCATCTAACCCATGCTTGAATAGCAGCTCCTACATCAGATTTATCATGTTCTGACCACATTTCTTATAAATACATAAATTGATATAAAACATGTCTGCCTTTTAACCTCAAAATCGTCAAAGAAAATTCAATGTCACGATAAGAAACATGATAATGAGCTCTTCAACTGTCTGCTGTATATCCCACATAACTTTCCTACGATGAGAAATGGGTCCAGGTTCCTATAGGTTAACATAGTACCTCCTGACACCTGCATCAGTTATTGTCTCACTCACCCTGCGTTTTCCTTCTCTTACTGTCTAGACTGGAAGGCGGAAATGCAGTGATTCACAAAGCAGGACACAACTGGGCTGGTTTTTGTTTCGAGGACTCATAACTTACCCTGCTACTTTGATCATTTTCGGCCTGAAGGCTTCTACATGCTTCAGGAGAGTCTCCATTGTCTTCCCGGTGCCGACAATGGCCTGAGAGGTGAGAGACAGACAAACTGGATTGCGGAGGCACAGGCTTGCCAATGACGAGTTCCACGATAAAAATCTAATTAATTTCACAGTGTTGTAAGAAAAGAGAAAAGGAGGAAGTTGATCAAGTGTACTCAAATCAAGAAACCATTTGTGAACAGTGTGTCTTCCACTGAAAAGGTCCGGGTGGAGTGCAGCCAATCAAGTGTGCTTTGCCGCTAAAATGTAGGTCAACATGTCCTACAAATAAAATTGATTGCCTGAACATACTTACACCCAAGTTTCAAACGTGACCGGGCTGAGTGGAGCAGGTGGAAAAATTCCCAAGAAAAATCTCTTGCACAAGTGGAAATGCCATTTCACAACTTGAATACCACTTAAGAGGGGGGAAAAGCTCATCAAATAAAAGATTTTAAGTTTTATAATTGTGATCATTTGCCTCATATAAAGCACTCAAAAGAAGTAACAAATGGCAATATCTACTATCCAAGGTATACCTTACTGTGATCAACTTTTAAAGAATTATCAGCATATTTTTTGAATATTTTCACTGCTTTACCTTGCCGTCAGATGCCCTTTTTATTTAAAACTTCCCGTTTTCCAAAACAACAATATGTCTGTACTTGTATGCCTGAGTACAGTGAAGCAGCGCACTCTACTCCGCTGCAGGTACGCTGATTTGGTGAGAGTTACCGGGGCCGGGCAGTAACTAGAGTGGTGAAAACATTTAGCGTAGGATAGCAAATGCTTTTCTTTTCTTTTTTTGTGAGGTAAGTCTTACTTAAACTGGCTTAAGTGTGTTTTTGAGTCCTTGTACGTAGCAGTTCATTTTGGCCTCTAGTGGAGAGGCTTCTCCAGACTGATTGTTATCTACTACTGGTAATACACTGAGTATCCATCAGTACCTTATATAACCTCATTAAGAAAAGCCCCAAACGATCCCTTTTAAACTTATTAGTTTTCAATAAGTTTCAAAAAGTTGGTAATACTGCTGTGTGATTGCAAGGGCATGTTGAAATTTGTTTGAGCGCTGACTAATGGCATCAAGTCGGTTTCAAAATGCTTAACTGCACAATACGGTCATGGTAAGTAATCCTCCCTGAATGATCAAAACGGTTTTTATGACGGTAAAAAGGTCAGATGTTCTTACCGCAGAACTCAATTCATTTGCTAACTGGAGAAAGTTCGGATGTTTTGAACAGCACTCGAGATTCCCCAAATACGGGCTGGCTAATTAAAAAGTTTCTGGACGCTGAACTCGCTCTGCCCTGCTTGACCCGGATCGCCAAACAACAGCGAGACGCACAATGGGCCCATTTGGTGAAGAGAGAGAAAAACAGCGAGGCAGAAGCATTGGTTGACTCACCTCCACAATCAGTACGTTCTTACGAGAGGAGAGCATGCCGGGGAGGGGAAGGAGAAGGAGGGAGGCAAACCATTATTCTTGGGTTTGGAACAGATAACAAGCTGCAGTATCTTCTGATCAATGACAGAAATATGGCAGCATGACAGTCACGCAGAGAAATGAAACAAAGGGACATACAGTACATTTGCACGTTCACCATGTTCAACGGTCTGAACGGTAAGTCATATGCAACCTGCGCTGCAAGTTTGATCTCATACTTTAACAGAGAACCAACCATCTAATTAATGACGTGTGTGTGTGTGTGTGTATGTGTGTGTTTTTAATTGTGCTGGTATTGATAATTGTTCGTTGCCTGGTTGGAGGCATGTACCGTTTTTTTGCGGTGCGTGCGTGGGCACTGCCCCCAATGAATGAGCAATCAAAATTTTTACAATTAAAGTACTCAAATAAAAATAAATTGCATTAAATCAAATTCGGATTCATGAGTATTTTGTTCAGCGAGAGTGTTAAAACGTGGGCCAGTGACATTTAAAATGTCCGCCTTAACCAAGCTGCGTATCTGTATTCCTACATTCCTCTTTTGCATAGATGAAATTCTGCGCATGTTTTGTCTAATCAACGGGAGACAACTGGCTACTATTTATATGAACAGCCTCGATCGTCTTGTTTACTCAGGACGGAAAACGAAGAAAACAAACTCTTTAACTGCCAAATGAGCGCAGTTTACTCCGCTTTCCACACAAAGGGCTCAGCCGAGCACGTATCCATTCTTTGGTTAGGCCTCATTATCAAAATGAGAAGACAGTAAGCCCTGGAGAAATATAGAAGAACAAACTATTATTAAAGCCCCGGCAGAAAGGGGAAGCTAAGAGTCTGGGAGATACACTGTAGGGAGCTGAGGGGAGTGACGACGTGCCATGTAATGTTCCTTGTCACACAGTTAGTTGACTACTTCCAGAAAAATATCACAGCATTACAAAAGGGAGACTAAATTTAGCTGTACGTCACGGGGAGCTCAGGGATTTCACAAGCACACTTCAAGTGCTGAGAGTCGGGCAGCCGGCTGCGATTCCAGTGACTCAAACTTATCGCTTGATATCTTATTCACGTTTCAGGCATCTATGCCACGCCCAGCCACAGGGCGCAGTAAACGTGCAGGTGTGCACATGGCGTGTGTGTGTGTGTGTGTGTGTGTGTGTGTGTGTGTGTGTGTGTGTGTGTGTGTGTGTGTCATGTTCAGCGGGTACGTCATGTTCGTCATCATAGTTTGGCTTGTTTGTTTTTTCCAATGCGCCAACTGAAAAAGAACAACTGAAGGCAGATGAGTTTTGCAGGTATTTGAATCTTAACAAGCCAAACATCTCCGGCTAAAACTTTGACTTACAAGATGAGAAAGTGAGAACAAACTCTTGATAACTTTTCACATATATTTTTACCTATCCAGTGGTTTTTCAATCCGATCTTCCATTTTGTCATCCACGTCTTTTCTGAACATGACATCTCATTGTACCCCCCTTTTTTAAACCTTTTTTTGCTAGTGTTGGTTAGTTTGTTTGTCTTTTCGCAGGATTACTCACAGAATTATGAAAGGCTTGAATTAAACTGTTTGGCAATGTTGGGTATGTCCCATCACGCGATCATTTACATCTTGGTTTTGATTTGGATCATCATCTAGATCCAGCCGCTTTTCCAAGGAAGTCTTTAACATTGAGGGATACTGCACTTACAACATTTTCACTTAGAACTTAAAATGGGAATTGTACTAAATGAATTGTGTGCACCATGACGCTTGTTTTGCCTTTTCTTTATCTTTTTTTTTGGGGGCGGGGTGGAGGGAGTTTTTCCTGGTTTCCAGCCCAAGAGATCATCTAGCTGCTTCTCTGTACTGATATCCAAACATGATCCACTGTGATACCCAATCAGCATGACCCCCTATTTACGCCGTTTTCACGTAATGTCAACCAGAACACCTCTAGATAAATGAGAAAACAAATGCTATCTGATCATCACAGGATGTGACAGTCTTGGACACGCGACACAGAAGCACCCAGCCGCTTCCTCGGGACGGAGACGACTATGAGGGGGAGGCTGCCCTCTTGAGGCTGCCATCTGTCAATGCGTGCCACCCCCACGCCACATGTCTGCAGCTGAACTGGTTTTCATGTCTGGCTGAACTCAAGGTGCCTACAAGAGCTGTTCTCAGTTATTTTTGGCGGGATTATTACCTTTCCGGCTAAGAAAGACAGATCCTCTGCTCCGAGTATGTGAAGATCCTCTGTTGACTGATCGTTCTGTAAAAAGTTAAAAAAAAAAAAAGCAGTTATTTCATCAGAGCACCCGCCTCAGACTCTTGTGTTAAACTAAAACACGCAAAAACACAACATGAAAAAAAAAAAGCATGCATCATCTCTGGGACGAATGACGGATGAAAGTCACATTTAACAACAAAACATTCACAGCGCATCATCAGTCTGTGGTTTGCTGTGGCACAAAGATACCACTGTCATGACGCTGACTGCAGCTCAGCTCACGCATCCTCTGAGGAGGTCATGGGACTCGCAGCATCATGATTGACGATCTTGAGCATGAACCACCCCGCCCCCCCCCTCTCCTCACACATGCCACTTAAGCCACACCGTCAACAATCGGCGTGCCATCTGGAAAGCAGCGGACGGGGGCTCACCAGGTAGCTCCGGAGGCGGATGAAGTGGACCCTCATGGGGATCGTGCGGCTGGAGTTGCGGCTGAGCGCCTTAATCCTGTCCACCAGGTCTGCGCAGAACTGGTAGCCGCCCTTCAGCACGCACAGCACCACGATGTCGTGGTCCCCCAGGTCGTCCATGATGTCCCGAGCGAGACGTTCCGTTCTGTGAGCAAGGTGAAAAGTGAAGATGCCCTCTGACAGCTCGCCGTGCGCGTGCCGGCGCTAATGGCAAAGCCAAACACGCGACGCGGCCGTTCCATGTCTGCACATGGCAACAGCCATTAAGGCCGCGATCTGGCCAGGACTGCGTACGGGTGTTCCGTGTTTTAATGCCTGTTATTTGTAAATTAGCCTCAGAATTAGTAAGTGGTTTATAATGAAGGGAATTTGTTGTGGTGTGTTGGTGCATAAAATAGATTTAGACATAGAAGCCCTGCGAGCTGAGGGCAAGCTCTGCATTTAAGGGACATAATCGTAGGATAAGACAAAAAAGGGAGTATTTACAATATACCCGATGAACTATGTGCTTGAAGAAAAAAAAAACATGTGTCGTGTCTTTATATATAAGATGAGTCAGAATATCTAAAAATATGAACTAGTTCAGTGAAATCTGGTGGCGAGGTCAAGGATCAGAGATTATGTGAACAGGTGCTCATACAGGACCTTTATAAAATTTCTTAACCTTGCAAACTGGACATTTAGAACATTTCCCAAGATCTATTGCAACTGGAGCACATTTTGTTTGTGTGCTTTAATGAATGGCGACGAACTGCTGTAATGATAAACTAGGAAAACAATTGTTTCGTATGGTTACTGGTGCCTGATAAATTGCATAATCAGAGCCCAACTGCACTTTAAATGTTCTACAGTGCAAACATTTGCCATTTGGTGATAAACTGTATTAAAATAATCATACTTTGACACTTTTTAAACCAAATCAAGCAGCCTTATGTTGAATACTGGTACTGAATAGTACAGAAAAGGTGTGGATTAACATTACTAAATATTGCCTAGCATTAATAATTCAATATGCACTATCACAGACCACATTATATAGGACATTTTCTCTTTTTTGTGTGTGTGTTGTTCTTGTAGATTAAAGCCTGTTTCTTTTTTTTTTCTTTCTTCGAAGTTTCATATTCCAAGCTCTTCAATGTGTGACACCCCGCCAATCGTCATCATTCATCTATTATACAACCCGAGGAACACCAGCGATCATCTGGGGGAGACGGTAGCTCATCGAAATGGCATTTAAAAAGGAACGTGTGGAGATTTAGTGGGCTATTGTACCTGTCCATAATGACGCCGTGTGGAATGAAGACGCAGTCTAAGTCCCCGGAGTAGTGAGCTGGGTAGCTGAAGAGGTCTAAAGTGTAACCTGGCCAGTCATCGTTTATCTGGGGGGGGGGAGACACACACACACACACACACACACACACACACACACACACACACACACACGCACAAGCAAAGTGAGAGAGCGAAGTGCAAAGCAGGGTACCAGCGAGACTTTTCACCAAGTCGCACACTTGTTTGACGCAGCGTGACAGACACGCGCAAAAGGGGGCGAAAGGTGCGTAACGCCAAGTAAGTCAAGTTAACATCGACCGCCGCTTAGCCTGCGTGTCGTGTGTGTGTGTGTGTGTGTGTGTGTGTGTGTGTGTGTGTGAGAGTGGGTGCATCCACCAATGAGTTAACTTCCTCCTACGCTGCTGCTGCTGCTGCTGCGGGACACATGTCCACTATATCCCCTCTCCGGGTTTTCTTTGTCCTAATTTAATTACCACAATTCCGCTGCTGCTCCGCTCGGGCTGGACGGGGACGTCTGCCATGTTGGTTGGGTTTGTTTTTGGGTTTTTTTCCGCCGAAACAGACGCGCTTTTGTTTGCGCGCAAGAAAAAGTGGTGAAGGAAGCTCCCGGGAGGATCTGACGCCGTGACGGCGGGGGAGGAGCGTCGGGCCGCGGGAATGCCGTCCAGGCGGGGGCGCTGGCGGGGCGCGGCGGCGCCCCCGCCTGGAGCCGCCGGGGGCGCCGCCGCACTTCGCAGGTCCGCCCGCCTCCGCAGGAAGTGTTGCGTTCAGGTCCCAACGGGCGTCCCCGGGAGCCGGAGGGTGTTTGGCTCTCGTGAAAATACACGTTCGACTCTATCAGCCGTTTAACATGGTGTAAGCGATTATAGCTTATGATTGTGTTTGCACTCGTCCGCAGACCTGTGTAGTGCGTATAGTGTCACTTGAGGACTTGTGCATATTAGTTCTACGATTTTAGCTTATTTCCCAAATATTAAACATCAAACTCTTGTACAGCGTGAGCAAAGTTAAAACCAAATTTCTTCTTCTGTGTGCACAAACGTGGTCATAAAGTTGATTCTGATTATGTTTTAAAGGCCACTGTAATGCCGCAATGCAAAGGTGCTTTTTTTTAAAAAAAAAAAAAAAAGTAATTTAACTTCTAATTTCAATATTAGAAGTGAAAATATATGTTATTTATATTCTGCAGATGTATCCCGTTTGATTACATATCATAATTTAGCGGTAACATGTCAGACCTGCTGTACATTACTGTTACACTCATATAGAAAGCAGAATCTTAACAAATGGTCATGTGGAAGCTAGCACTAAAAAATACTTATAAGTATTTTGGGGTAGTTAGATCTATTTCCATGAAATTTTTATGAGCTGATCAGATGTTTTACATGTAGAGACAATTAGTCTGCAGACAATTAATGGGCAGCTATTCTGATTATTGATGTTTTTTTTCTTTGTGCAATAAATGACAACCCGTTTACATTTAACATAACTTACCAAATTTTGAGAAAACACTCCCCCCCCCCCCAAATTTAGTACACAGGGAACTAAATATCAATGGATTTGACCAGACAAAGCAAGCCATTTATAGATGTCATTATTGGCTCTGGGAAATGTGGCTGCAAAAAGTAAAAAACAGGACAATATTTCACTTCAGTACAGTAGCAGAAGTGTCAAGTAATGTCAATACACCCAGTAAAATACTAGTACTTTTCACCACCAACGACTAGAATGAAGACAGCAACAAATATACATACATATATTCTATCAATATGTGACGTAATTATTAATATGGGAGAGCACCTTGGTGAAAGACAGAACCAGACACCAACATTACTTGGAGGATGAGAATCATACACATAAGGAATGTCTTTAGAGTGAAGGACACATCAAAAAGCTCAATGAGTCTTTTTTAAAATAAAAATAACCCAGTTGCGTTAACATCGCCATCTCGTGGAGAGAGAAGAGATATCCGTGACCTTTTTTTTTTAATTTTAATTTTTTGCTTCTCTTCTAATAAATTGGGTTTGCTTCAAAGCCAGTTTAATTATTCACAAGCTTCCTCAAACACTCTCAAACGTGGCCTCGTCTCGTCCCCGGGAAAATAAGAGAAAAATTCCACGCTCGTGGAATTTTCGTGATTTCAGAGCTCTGGAAGCCGCGTCCGTGCGCTCTCCTGTGCTCGCCACGATCTCTGCGTGTGACATTGCGCGAACGAGTGAATTTTGGATGTGCCGCCCACGGACTCGTGCGGTCAGTCATATCAGCAGCAGCAGGGTCGCTGCACCGCTGGGCGCCGCTGAGACGTTAGACAAGGTGTCTGGGACGCCCGCCCCTGCCCCTCCACAGCCGCCGTAATTATAAGCAGCGGCGCAATGACAGCTGGGGAGGCAGATGTCAACAGCAACATTAGATTTCAATCAGCCTTGCACAGAGCCGCCGACTCCGAGCAGCGCGGAGGTGTTTAAACCACGCTGCATGACAAAATAGACCGGAAACAGTTATCTTTCTCTGCACAACTAATTTCCCCAAATGTGGGATTTTTTTTTTTTTTTTTCAAACGTGGTTCAGACGAGAGTGCAGCAGGCCGGACGCCCGTGACGATCGCGAACAGACACAAGATCACGTGTGTTTACAGCACTGAGCGATGCTGCGGTGTTTCTTTTTTTGTTGTTGTTGTTGTTGTTGTTGTTGCATGAAGTCTTGTCAGATTGTTTTTGATGCCAGCTCTGTTGGGGGAGAGCACGCCGGCTCCATCGCTCCCCTCGGGGCGCATGGGGAGCAGTCTGGCTTTGGCATTTCACACTCACTCAGCAGTCAAGGCCTGTGACCGTCTGCAGACTTTACCGCCAACTGCTACCTTACACCCTCCATGCCCCTGTGTTTGGCCAGTTATGAATATTCACTTGCGATGAAAGTAATTCCGTCGGACACGCAACTGTCCAGCCAAATAATGTCAGCGGCGTTTGTAGTATTTGAGGGGGTGCGGGGGGGGTTCGCGACAACAGCGCGGCCATTCTTCGCCTTTCCCCTCGGATTTATATACGTATTATGACGAACGGTGTAAGCTGACCTAAATAGATAATATTCTTTTTCATTCTTTCTCACACTGTGCCGCTGCCACTGACGTGTGCAGTGAACTACAGTGTTCATTTGTTTGAAAAATGTAGTGAAGTGGGTTTTTTTTTAAATCTCTCTCTCTTTCTCTCTCTCCCTCTCTCTCTCTCTCTCTCTCTATATGTATATATTATTCGTCATCAGTATTTTTTTGATTCACATCTTCTACAGAGATGAACTGGCTTACAGCTGACTGCCACAGACGGGGTGTAACAGGAGTAATAAACAAAGACCCCATTGAAAGCTTCTCCAAAAGAACTGATGTCTTTTGTTTGATTGCACCAGGAAGTTGGGTCGGGCGCTATTGGGGAAGGTGCGTAGATGTTGAGCAATAGAAGGCGGCGGTGGTGGTGGGTAGGGCGGCGACCTTGCTTGACTTTCATATTCATGATGACAGAAAACACTTGATGCCGACGGTGAGCCAAACGAAGAGTCTTTGCTCTCTCGTAAAACTCCACAATAAAGATGCTGGTGTATGATCTCGCTGTATTACATTTTTAATGCGTCGAAAAACCCTTTTCAACAAAGCAAGTCAAGCACAGTGGTGCACATAAACACATGTTGAGAGCTAATTTACGAGGGCGGAAAAAGCAAAAAATAAAAGTAATGGCCTACATTAAGCATGAAAAAATACAACAAAAAAAAACAACAACCAAAAAACAAATAGCCAACACAAAATAAAAAGTGTCTAGAAACAAGGTTAAACCGCTCAGAAAACACATTATTTGACATAATGACTCGTCCTTTCTTTAGCGCTCATTGGTTAATATTTACAAATGTCCATATACCTTTCGACACTGAAAGAAATCAGTCTGATAATTCTAAGCATAAATTCAAATGTGTATATTTGTTTTGGAGTCAGTTCTAGGGTCACTAAAGCAATGCCGGCAGAAGAATAATATATTGACTGTGTTTGGATTTACATAGAAATGAACAACCAGAAAAGGACATTGTTTAACACAAATGTGGAGAGCAATATCATTGTTGTTGTTGTTTTGTTGTTTTGTTTTGTTTTTTACATCAAAGTGTCCTCGACAGAGCTGAGCAGCAATCCAGGTGCATCCCGACGCTGCTTTCATGGTGATGATGAGTGGCTCCCGCTGCAGGCATCTCTGGCCCCGCGCTGTGGATTCAAGAGCAAGGATCCACTGTGCAAGCATGTAAAACCCTATTAACGTAATGACTTCCCTGTTTAAGTGGATTGTGGTTCATATATTGAAAACAAACTCGGTTACACGCGTCCCTGACAAACTTTCTTTTCTGCTGAAAGTGATTTTTCTTCTTTCGTTTCGCCGGGACAGCGGCATTCGTTTGACTTTAGCACCATTGCGTGATGACTGGATATTTTGGGCGAGGCGGAAATGAACGCAAGATATTCAGGATGCAATGCGAGGAGAGAATATATCAAAACTGCCCTTTTTTTTTTTTTTTCGTCGACACGGATTTGTTGACAGTTATCACGTTTTGGTTACATCAGCATTTTGGCGTCGTCAGAAATCCGGTGGAGGTGCAGAACAGTGAAGTGATCAAAAGGGATTCAAATAAATATTTTTTTTTATTGTTGTCCAGCATCAACAGGAAAAGACAAAAAATAATTCTCCTAATTGTACTGTGTGCATTCAGTTGACCGCTCTTTCACAGTCACTCAAAATGCTGTGGAACCAAAACCAATAGAGTCATAATGATTTGCTCTTAGGCCGATATGTCCTCCACCTTAATGAATGATGTCAAGCTTGTCCAATTTGATGACAAGTATTTCTTTATTGTTTTACAGATAACATACTTCACAGGGTTACCTTAGAGGTAAAATCTCCTGACAGAACTCTGTTTGAACTTGTCGGGAGACAGAGGGAAAGATGAACATACTTTTATCAAGCACACATTGTAAACAACTGAGCAATATTTAAGTCTAAAATGGCGTACCATAGAATAGGTGAGAGACAACAAAATGTAAGTAAGAAGATGTGCCTCTTGCTTGCAAAGACAAAAGTTTCATTTTTACAAAACAAATAATGGTCACTGACATTTTTTTTCTACTTTCTTCTTTTAGTGGCTGAGAGGTAGAATGAAGTATTTTCAGGTTAAAACCAATGGTTGGATTTATTTACTTTATCATATCATTTAATCGCTCATGAGTGAAAACATTACAAGTGAATAAGTAACCCCAGCCCTCTGAATATAATGTGAAATCTGTACAAACTTCTCCATTGATTGACAGCATTGTTTTGATTTTTATTGTGAAACCTCTTTGTTTGTATCCCAAATGTCCGACGTTATATGCAGAGGAAAGATTATTTGTTTTTCTGGTTCGGGATTTCACAGTACCTCTCCAAACTGTGGGATCGTGAATTCCTTTTAATACTGTGAATTGCAAGGTCAGTTCATGTTTTGTTTTGTTTTGTTTTGTTTTTTTTTGTTTTTTTGTTTTTTTTTAATTTATGAATGATGGTGTAGAGATGGATATATTCAGTTGGAGGTATCCGAATGAACGCTTCCGGGTCCTTCCGTAGGTGATGTCACTGACGAAGGGGTCGGAGCATCTTGCCAGCCACCGTTTGTCTGTGGAGATACAACAAGGGAAGGCCAAATGTTACCAAAGGCTACTGAATGACGCAATAAGAGTTTAAAACACATCTGTGAGAAGAGTTTGGTACAATGCTATTTTTTGTTTTATGCCCAGTGATCCCATGATCCCATAACGATGTTTAAAGACTATTAAAAACATGCATTGCACTATAATGAGATGGGAATTGTAGTCGAGTCAATCCCACATATGGTGTCTCGGTGTCATAAAAACTCACGAAAGTAAAATAGTGGATGAGAACGCCGTAAAAAAGGACATGGTGCCCAGCAAGTTAATTATTCAGCCGTGGTTGATTTACATTTGATCAGAACTAAACTGCCCAACAAGAAAGCAAACGTGCATATTTCTCAAAATGCCAATTAATGTTAATACACTGTTTCCCATAAAGTTGGAATTAAATATTTTTTACCTCCTCTCATGAAATGTGATTTATTCTTGATAGATAAAGTGGATATCTTCTTACAACTTTATTGATCAATCTGGTCAAAGGTGATAACCGGTGTGTATAAATAAAAAGGGGAATGTGTCTGAAAACAAAATTATTCAAATTTTACGGCAATATGAATGTCATATCCGGAGATGGCTGGCTTAGTTTTACTTGAAAACTGGAAGCAGCGTAAAGAGGCTGGCGTGGCTCAGCACAAAGGCGGACAGCAACGAAACACACAAACACACACACAGTGACACACAGTCACACACGAAAAACGACAACCCTGAAGTCTTAGCCTTCATCCAACAAATACTGCGGGTTTAATGAACGAGATATTAGTTAACTTTAAATATGGTGGCAAGTGGTTAGCTTTGGATGGAGCCAACCTCGCTGTTCCAGCGAGAAAACCGATCAACTGCATCACTACAGAGCAACTCTTTATAGCTATAACGTTTCATGTATGCCTATATAAGAATATAGAACTCTATACAACAGTGATGTTTGTTCAATTACCCTCATTACTACAAAAAGAGATAAAGGGGGGAAAAAAACGGATACACTTTATTAAAAAAAACATTCTTGTGAAACTTTTCTCCCCCTAATTACTGGCATAACGCGAAATAAACAGAAGAGATGAAACACACAATATTCAGACCTTTCATAGATCTCAGAATAACCCTGAGATGGCTGATAAAAGAATAAATTATCACAATAAAAAGAGAGCTCTTTAAGATGTAAGCCTTCTCAAATCACGATAAAAGGTTGACTAAAGACCATTAAGGACATTAATTGCAATTTCCATGCTATTAGTGAGAACTGGGAACATGCTTTGGCAGCCTCTTATTTCCAAACCCTGTTATTTAGTGTAAAGACTGTCTGTCATCTTATTCAGAAGCAAGAGGGGAAAAGCGAGAGAATGAGAAAAACATTTCTAGTCTTTGGGAGAGGCAACACCCACCAGCAATTTGAGGGGTGTAATTGCTGTTCAAGGATAAAGAAGGAGAGGTGAACCACGAGAGTTCAGTCAGTAGATCTTAGAGAGAAAAAAAACATCCTCTGAGCTAAATAAATAAATAAAAATGCAAGCACAGATGAAATCCTGCCAGATATACTGCAGTTTTTGTTTAAAGTGAATTCTTATTATTGTGCTATCAAGACCCACTGGCTGCACGATTTTTACTTTTACTATTTTACTTTTAATACAGTCCCATGCGGCTGTTTATGGTTCTTTCAAAGTAAACATTTTTAAAAGGGGAGGCTGAAATGACTCGATATGAAATTTATGAGTGTAATTATACACATTTGGAAATAATAATTACAATAATACTTACTGTAATTCTAATATCACTTGCTCATTTTTTGATTATAAACTCTCAAAGACTGGATTGGACCGTGTGCTGATGGATTTGAGTTTCTAGTTGCATGCAACAGCTTGATGAATGTATTTTTAGTGTAATTGAAGAGTATTAAGTATTCATTTCTAAAAGAAATTATAATTCATACAATTCATGAGCCCCACTTTGCAGGAGAGATAAACGTAATTTTCTCAAAAATAAATGCCCAGCAATGCAGAGGGTAACAGCCATTATGTTTTCCATTGTATTATTTAAAAAACCCATTAAAACTTTGTTTTTTTTTAAATTGCATGTGTTTCCTAGTGCTGTCCTGTGTTTTCCAGGTATCTGAATATAATATTTGTACAGTGTGTGTATGTTCTCTGTAAATACATGCATATACAAAAAAAAAAAAAAATCAATAAATTCAAACTAACTGAAAATGTATGTTTCATTTTGGTTCATGTTATATAATACGAGCAACGAGATGTGTCACTTCCAGCTTCAATTTTTGAAAAATTAAAGGAAATGGGATGCAACTTCACAAACTCGTTCATTATTTTTCATCAAGGTGGTTAGAAGAATCTCAGAGGATTTCGGAAATAGCTTTAAAATGGTAATAAGTGTTATTGAAACTACCAGAGGCCTTTGCCCATGACTGAGGAGTATTTAATTTTTGGGAAAAAATTAAGCTATGCGACTTGGCAACGCGAAAGCTGAAGATCAAAATTCATCATTCAGTTTATTAACTTTCATTGCGTAAATCCCGCTGCTCTCGCTGGGAGGTTAGCTTTGGGTTCGAACGCCCCGTGAAAAGACCCTGACTGCTATTATTAGCGTAACGAACGCACTGATAGACTGTATTGAACACGCATCTCCAGATGAGCCTGTTGCTCGTTAAAGCGGGCGAGACGCACCCATGCTCTTATTTTAGCACGGGGGTGCTGCAGCCTTGTCAGGGTTGCTGTTCCTGTGGATGAATGATCTGACCAATGTGCTTGGACTGTTAGCCCAAAGCCCCGCTCTTTCTGTCCCTGTGACTGTCGTATTGATTCTGTTCAGCCCTGCGCAGCCTGTCGCTATGGATCTACATGTTAACACACTGCCTCCAGTGTTGCCTGTCCCGCCATGGCCAGCCCGAGCAAGGAGACCTAGAAAACTGTCCCACTAGTTAAAGAGTTATTTTAAGAATTAGCAACTTTCTTTTTTTTTTCTTTCTTTTTTTAAGCCAGTCTTTGAAGGGGAAGGGAGGTACGGCTCGCCCTATGGTGCCAATGACAGAGCAGCATTGGGAAGACGGATGACACCTGTGTCCTTGTTCCTGTCGACTGCAGGTGCCTCGCTAACGCTAATGTCCTCCGACAGCCTCGGAGCGTGTCCAGCTACTCAGCCTGGCTGCTGCCTCGTTGTCTGCCACCCAGGGCACGACTTGAGCAGGGGGGCAAACTGGCTGGACAACAGCCCAACCCCGGCGAATTCTGCTAAGTGGCTTTGCGAGCACGCAACGCGAAATTACACGATATTATGCGCATCCTGCGAGCGGCGAGACGTCGCGGGGGGAGCCGGCGAGGAAATGTTGAGGAAGACAGAAGGAGATTGTTTACAGGTCTTACGTTGATGCCCTGTGGACTGTACATCTGGCTGGCCGCGAGGCTGTCACTGTATCCTCCGGTCTGGCTGATAACATGGCGAAGGGTATCCACCTGGAACAACAGGGACACACAAACAAAAGGCCTGGTCAGACAAAAGCGCCGGATAACAAAGACAGCCATGCATGAGGAAAGGTCAGTCTGATAGTAAAAGGGTACCATGAGCAGAAAAAAATGTTACAAACAGAATCACAGTGATTTGGCTGCTATTACAAGCTTGATAACAAGCCTTGCAAAAGGACAAAAATACACAAACCGAAGGATGAAAATACAAATTATGAATACATTTGCGGTCACGGTTAAATAACACGTCACATCGTAAGACGCTGCAGCCAATTCTACCATAACAGTGGTCGGCTCACAGCGCTACTGCTCTCCATATATCTTTGTCTGCATGTTTTTTTTTTTTTTTTTTTTTTTTTTTATCCCCAAATTGTCACTCAGCTAAACTTCTAATGAAGCTTCACACCGACTGCCAATAAAAATACGGTGCAACTGAGGTTATTATTTAGTTATAAAAGTTTTATTGGAATACTGCCATTTTCATGTTCTCTGCAGATTCACTGGAAGCTATTTTGTAGCTTTTGGCAGAGCAGCCAGCCAGGTTATGCATGAAAAAACAAACCTGCCATATGGATTTCACAACAAATCAGTCTACTCAAGGCTAATTTAGTCGACGATGTTCTTTCTTTTTTTCCCCCCTCCCTTTCATTTAATTTTATAGGCCAGTTCTGACATATTCAGAAAAATAATCCTTTAGAAGGAACGCAAGTCTCAATAATCAAAGCCCAACCCTGAAGACCACTTTACCTCCTATAAGAGTTCTACCATTTGCATATTCATGAATGACCTAAAGCATTTGTGGAGCTGATGTGAATAGAAAAGGGGGGTTGGATAGGTCGGGAATTGATGCCAAAAGCTCGGAAACCAAATGAGAGTATCACCACGGGTGGTGATTTCTTAATCCATGGTGAGAGTTGTAACACTCAGAAACACTGTGCTGGTCATCACTGTCCACTGGGGCAAGGTCAGGGAGCTACAGTGCACCAGAGGCTATGTGAACCCTTGTCAGGAGCGCTGACGAGTGTTGCACCATTTCCAAAACTGTCCGCAGTCGTCTACTCAACCACGGGTTGACAATGGCCCCTACATTAATGTGAAGCTCAAGGCTAAGTATCACCTCTGTTTGTCTGTGTAGGTCGAGTTATTGTGTTCATCTGCCCTCCAACACTGGTTGAACATTTCTACCAAGAGCTTCCGAGCTCGTCAAGCCTGGAGATGCAATGTGCCTACCTGGGATTGTATGTTGGCCCCAACCTGCCCCCCTTGGTATGAGTCCCCATTGAGGGACTGCACACTCATGAACAAGTCTCCGGAGTTTGACATGTTAAAAGAGCCAGCAGAACCTGAGAATACACAGAGTCAGGAGAGAAGAGAGAAGGACAAGGACAACAGGAAAGGGAGGAAGAGAGGGACAGAAAAAAGGAGTTAAAAAGATCATGCATGAGCAAAAGTGCATTAAGTGGGTTAGTAAGGGGTGGTGGTGGTGGTGGCAGGTATTGTGAGGTTTTTTTTTGTTGTTGCAAACCTGCACTCTACAGATGCAGCAGGTACACATTTAGATACCCCTGAGCCATAATTCAAAGGGAAGCAAGAGCCACAAGACACATAATCACCGTAAAACGGTTTAAGTCCGGTTAAAACGAGCCTTATGGATTATTATTGTTACATGTCCTTGCTGCTAGTGTTTCATTAAGGAAGTAATAATTGATCTGCAGGAAGACCCAAAGAATCGTTTTCGTCCTTTAATGGACCCCAGCTCCCCAGATGTAAAGAGACCATCGCGTAACTTGATTTCAACACCCGGTCCTAATCCAATACAGTTGCGGAGTCACTATATGACAAAAGACTCCGCTTGCCCTTTGAGCAGCTTAATGGCATGCACAAGGTCAACCGGACAAGAGGCAGGAAAAATTAACGTCCACAAGAGCAAGAGGTCAATAACAGAGAGACAGAGAGAGAGAGAGGGAGAGAGAAAGAGAGAGACATAGAGAGAGAAAAAGAGAGAGGGAAAGACAGAGAGCAAATGAAAGTAAATGAGAGCATCAGATGAGCCGAGAAAAGAAAGCAACATCACTAGGGTTAGTTAAAGAGAAGAAAGGATTTCTCTATCTCAAAATGAAACCAGGCCAGAGACTGAATTCTTAAGTCTGGGGCTCCAGGAGGGAGCTCTCCAACTCCGGCGTCCGTCTGCTCGGGTTTGAAAACGCCTCTTTTATCTATCTACGGCTCCTGGTGCCCAGCGGTCTTCATTCGGAGTCGGCAGCTCACCTGCTGAATTGGGGGTTGATGGGGAGTTCGCCTGGCTGCCGTGAGCGGACACGCTGGTCGCATTGACTGCAGTCCTCGCCGCATACATGTTGGCCTCTTCCTGGAACTTGCCAATGTTTTTCTTGTATCGGATTCTCTTGTTCCCGAACCAGTTTGATACCTTGAAAAACACCAGCGACGGGAAACATCAGCCTCATTACGATTCATTTTTGAGTCATTTCTGCACTCGCGAGCAAACAGGACATTTGCCTAATATTTTTGGCCGCTGCGAATAAGCCTCTAGATCCAGTTAAACCACCGCCATTTTCATACAAGCTTTTGTGGTTGCTATGGCATCACTGTGGCCTCGCGAGCTATTGCTTTGTGTGCTATCTGCCTCCTTAAAACGCAACACGACGGCAGATGGATGTTTGCCTGCTCAGATTTACAAAAATGTGATTCTGCTTACGGATGGTGATGAACCTGATATATGGATTGATATAACAGTGATTAACTTGTTTTTTGGTGGTTATTATTTTACTAAGCAATCATGTGCAATAGTCGTTTGTGCTGTATGTGGTTTTGTGCTGTTCACTGAGTGTCCCCTCAATACAATTACCGTTCTTACAATTTTATCTTTGTGGCATTTACGCTCATTTCTATGATGATGAAATTATACGAGAATATTTAGTAGATTTAGGTTGTTCCTTGGACAGTTTACAAAGATAATGATAGATAGAGTCAATGTACAGCGCGTCTGGATAGTCTGACACTAATAACTATTGTCAATAATAGAATCAAATGACTGCCACAAGCTACTTCAAGGGAAGTTGGACATATCGCAACTGAAACTGTAGCAGTATTTGCAATTTATCTTATTCATTACTTGTTAAACTAACTCTAACTCTAACTCTCATTGTAAATCAGAATTACCAGTGAAAAATCTGATCTAAACCAGCTGATTTGTTAGCTATTCCGTGTAAATTAATTGTTTGCCCTGGTCACCTGTGACACTGTGATGCTGCATTTCTTGGCCAGCTCTTCTTTGGCCTCCTCGCTTGGATAAGGGTTACTGAGATGGGAGTAAAAGTACTCGTTTAGAATCTCTGTCGCCTGTTTGTTGAAGTTCCTCCTCTTTCGTCTGGACAGAGAGAAGCCAAGGGGAAAAAAAAATTACAGAATTATTAGCGCAAACAAATGCAGATTACTCCATTTTTTTGTGAAATAAAGATTGGTTTGTCTGACCATAGATTTAAAATAAAAAATTCAAGACATTAGAAATCTGTCCGACTGATAAAAAAATATAGTAAATAAAAATAATGGAAAAAAAACTCCCGTGCAAAATGCATGAAATCAAAGGTGTATAGTTTTATCATTGCAGCCACATGGAAACACACAGACCTGGCGTCGAGAAAGCGTGATCGCAGGATCATGACGGCCTCGCAGGTGCTCTGTTTCAGCTGCATCTGGATGGAGCTGAACTTGCGGTGGATGATGCTGACCATGCGCTCTATCTCTTTGGGCGAGATGGGTCGTGTTCGAGACTGCTCCCTCAGCAGGTTCATCACATGGGTGGTGAACTCATTGCACGCCTGGATGCACAGACAGACAGGATTCATAAAAAGAATAACTTTCGCTGAGGCTCCTTCAGACAGAACAAAAGGATGAAATTGGATTCTGAAGGTGGGGGTTTGGGGGGGTGCACCTCCACTGGTGAGCCTTGGCCTAGCAGAGGCAGTGCTGGCGGTATTACAGTGCAAGAGGTAATAAGAATAGCCTAAATTAATGCAGCAGGCGCGGAGCGATGTTTCGCACCAAACAAATGCGGCAGCGGAGTCATACAGTGGAGGCAGTGAGTCTCGCACTGCTCTGAATATTAAAAAGACTTCTCTTCAATGGGAGTGAAAATGTGACAAGTGAAGAGAAATCTAAAATGACAGCAGGCTTTCAGTCCCGTTCACGTTCAAGAGGTTTAAACTGTCTGTCTCTCGTTTCACTCCGTCTTTCGGTCTACCTCGTTCTCTCACTGTCTGAATCAGTCACTGGATATGACTGCATTCAGAGTCAAGGTGTCTGCTGCTTGTCAACACCAGGGTTACGTCAGTCAAAGTGATGCACCAAGCAGCCGTTCTGCTTGCACACACACACCCGCATGCGCGCGCGCGCACACACACACAGACACACGTGTGCGCGCCAGACACTACTCACTCATACGCGCGCGCCGGCGTACGTAGCGTTGTGACACAAAAATGCTCAGGTGTATATTGGCTGTGACAGTTAGCGATGACTAGTCTTCCTCGGAGAAGATGACAAACCCACAATGCTTTGAGTTCCGAGGGAATGACAAGATGTTACAGTCTTTGGAAGAGAGCTGCTGTGTGACTGCTGTAATGGCTGCCTGCCTGCTGAAGATAACATCTCTGAAGGCTTAGCTTGTCGTGTGTTGCCCCTGTGAGGCCTGATTTCAAGAACATTATACTTAGTAAAAAAAAAAAAAAAAAAAAATTCTCAGAGAATTGTATCATCCATCTTTTATCCAAACTTAGTCCTGTGGGCTCACAGATGGAGCTCATCCCAGAATGCACTAAACAAGGGGGAGGAAGAATCTGGATTCATACTCATTCATGTTCACTGTCCAAAAACAATCCTTTTGCAAACTCTCCTCCTCTGACAGAAAAGGTCAGAGGTCAGAGTCGGCTGTTTGAAACTGAACCTGGGAATGGGCTGAATTTCCTTTGAGGTTCGTTTCAAGTCTTAAAACCAGAGAAAAATATCGTCGCTCCACGAGCACATGAAACGCTTTTGGAGCACCAACTTATATTCACTCAAGAGTTTTGCCTCTGCCCACATTCACCATCTGCTTTGACCATTTAAACAGCAATGAATAGAAAATCTAAGTTACCATTTGTTGGCCAGATTTGGCACCTAGCAGACTCCATCAGTGGGAGGCTGTGGAGCAGGAGAGAACATTGATGCAAACTGTCTGTAATGAAATAATGAAATAGACCATCGATGTGGTGCCTTGGTTGCTCAGGGATTTAGGCAGCAACCAGGAAAAGGAGCATTGCCAAAGTCTAAAGTCCTTTGTTTTACGTCATTCCCTGTCTTGCAATCTCTTCAGTTAGTTTCCACTAAAAACAAAACTAAAAAACAAATGAAAAACAGGAAACTTTCCTCCCTCTAGCATTTCCAGGTGGTATTAGAGACAATTCACACATTTTTCCTCACAGCTCCATGGTGGCTCCTGTCCAAACCAAGAGACAACCACACAAATACTAATTTGAATCAAAAACCTTTTCTCAGTACTATGACAAAGGCAGAGATAAAAAATTGGCGAGTAACAGACAGATTTTAGTTTAAGCCAAAATACTGTCTCGTCTCCATCTTTAAACACTAAAAAAAAAATTTGATCTAGACATTGTGTCGCTTATGGACACTTTAACAAGACAGACGTTTCCTATCATCTCTTTAAAGCGTTCCAGAAAATAGAAAAAAAGTTTGTTAGATCACCTTGCTGAATGGAATTCTACCAATGCATTTTGGTATTAAGTATATTGAATAAAATGACAATATAAAAAGAACTGGGAATCAATCTGAATTACATTTATATATGATTTACAGTCGCTGACATAGCTGAAATTCCGCGGGATAGCCAAAGTTGCAGACAAGATTCCTCACCTGTTCGTACTTCTCCAGCTCCGTGTGATAAATTTGCCGGATCTGCGAAAGCTTGGCCCGGTAGTCGGAGTGTTCTGCTGAGTTGTCGGCCCCCACGCCACCGGTGGCCGCCGCCGCAGCAGCTGCGGCCGCTGACCCGCCGCCTTTCTCAGGCCCGGCCACACCCTCCGCCAGCAGCATGTTGTCCAGTCGCATCAGCTGGGGATCTGGAGGTTCCTCCTCCTGGGCACCACGAATACTGAGCACTGTGGAAGACAGGAGAAGACACAGTCACAACAATGACACTAAAAAAAATATTGTAAACAGCTCACCTTTGGGATGAACCCAAGCAAAAGCAAGGTGGAGGAATTTCACTGTGACTGAGAGAGAGTCTTAACTATTCCTCCCGCTCCCCCCACCAAGTGAACGCCTTGAAATATGGCCGTCATTTTAATAGATCAAGTCTGTGCCATAAAAACCTGCAGGCTCAGAGAGGCTGGCAGCTAGGCAAGACCATAAAACTATAATTTCATCGATTCTGACTATCATTTAATGTAAGAAATTAACAAAGCCTTCCACCAGAGTTCATCTTTCATTGCTCTCCTTATGCTCAGACTATGTTTAGTCTCTGGCTGATGGCTTCATCATCTTCTTAGATGTTATCTAAAAGTGGAAAACAAGCTAATAAAACAAGTCAGGCACAGTATGTTAAAGCAAAGACATGTCGCTCAATGAAATGAAATGGAATAGATCTAGTTTCGACAAACGAACCGATAATCTAATGACCAAGTCAAAAAAAAAAAAGTGCTGGTTTTAGCAGATTAAAGTTTCAAAAGCCCCTATATTAAGACAGTAAACCATTTATCCGTAGTCACACAGCATTGTTTATCATATCCAAGTCTTGGTGCTCGCCCCCCCCGGCATGTTTTAGATGTTTCCTTGCTCCAACAGACCTGATTCAAGTGTATTGTTACCAGGCTTCTACAGAGATTAATGATGAGCTGATCATTTGAATCCAGTGTGTTGGAGCAGAGGATGGGGAGGGGGGGGCCCCAGGGCCAGGATTGGGAAACAGTGACCTAAATAACGATTCAGTCTCAAGTCGCAGCTGGAGTACCAGCGCTGCATTCACAATGCTGTCATCTTAATTTGCACATTACCATAAGCTTTGTTTACACTCATGTTTAGGGTGAGACGGTGTTTGAACCCGCGAGCCTTCACACACCTGCAGCTCTCGGCTAACACTCAGCGCTCGTGATGCGAAGCGCGAAGTGTAAGCACAACAAAGACACACCTGTTGAGATTGACATGCGCAAACAATGGACGGTACACAGAAAATGGGCCGGGCGTGCGCACACGCACCCACGCGCACACACACACACACACACGCACGCATACAGACTAATGCCTCTCTACGCGCATCCAGATGCTTAGATTATGCAGCTACACGATTCAGCCGAAACAATGCTATTCCGCTGTAGTTTAAATGTGTGTAAATGTGTGTGTGTGTTTTTTCCCCCCCCTCCACCAGCTGTGGTGTGGCATGCGCTGTCCTGCCTCTTCCTGCCACCAGAAGGCTCCCTCAGTAAAGGAGCAGAGCTTCCTGCTTATCTCAGAGGTGCTGAAAACGGCCGACCAGGTGCAGCCCTCCATTACATCCACTGTCTTCAAGGACAAAGACAAAGCTCACGGTGCCACAGCATGCTTCACACAAGCACACACACACACACGCACGCACGCACGCACGCATGCACGCACGCACGCACACACACACACACACACACACACACACACACACACACACACACACACACACACACACACACACACACACACACAC
>CAAKHG010019393.1:0-11556 GCA_901007715.1 Dactylopterus volitans
ACCTCTAAACAGATGAAATTACCGCATATCAGGAATGCAAAAAAATTAAAGTTAAAGATTAACGGTTTTAAGGAGAAAAGTAGCATCTGCCTTGCTATTTGCTACAATGCAATGCATTGGAGAGTAGTCGAATATCTCCAGTAAACTGTCAATGCATAGACAGAAATTCTTGTTAATCTAGTATATAATCTAGGAGTTGTCCTGTATAGAAAATGTACCATGTACCATGCAGTAGAAAAACTTCATACTCAATTTGATGTGACATCTAGTATTAATAATATGTAAGTAGGCGATTCTAAACACAGCCCATGAGTCATGTTGGAGAGGCAAGTGGCAGAGATGGATGTTCAGAATCAGTTTATCAAGTCTAGCAGGGAAAGGAAAGAGTGGAAAAGTGTCAACAGACTGACAGACTGGCACATATATGAAGACGAAAGTAACCAATAGTATGTAATCTTATCATCAAGCAGACATTTTGAAATGAAATAGTGGAGAATCACAGGTGTTTCTGGTTTCTTGGTTTTCTACTTCATGACCTTATTTGAAGAAATGTTTTTGAAGTGTTGACGTGCATTGAAATTTTAGCCATGTAGACTTTTTCTTAGTAATTTCATCAACTGTCAGAGAAAAATGTTGATCATTACAAAAGGTTGTTTCTTTAGTTGTTTTGCATTTGAATTTAATGTATTATGTTACGTGCTCACTAAATTGTTCCCCGATGTTGCGTTGTTGCCTTGCTTCCTTTTTCTTTCTTATTTCGATTTGAACGTTTGCCTGTTTGTTTTTTTTGTTTTTGTTTTTGTGGATCTCAGAAGATGAAGATTCATGTTAAACATTAATTATATTGATACAATATAAAAGAGAGCTAGGACTAGAAAAGTTTTTTACTTCCTCCTCCTCCTTTTAGTACGACGGAGGATTTGGGCCAAATTGAGATATATATTTTTTTTATTTTACTTTGAGAAAAAAAGTCATTGCTAACGAGAAAAAAGTCATTATTAATGAGAAAAAAAGTCATTATTAATTAGGAAAACGTCATTATTAATGAGAAAAAAGTTATAATAAATTCTAATATGTTGATTTAGAGGACAAAAATGAGGGACGTGGAGCATTTTGTGGAATTGTATTTCAGTTTAGGTTTCACAAACAAAGAGATACTTAAACTTTTGGCACATCAGCATCACATCGTCATAAGTATCAGGACATTAAAAAGAATATGCAAGAAAATGCATCTTTTCCGGAGAAAGAACCAGACGTGTATGGAGGAAATCGCTGCTTCTCTGGAGGAGGAAATGGCTGGAAGTGGTCGACTGCAAGGCCGTCGGTGGATGCACCAGCGAGCCACACAGAGGGGTTTTGTGGTTTCTCAAGAAACAATCCGACTGATAATTAAGATTTTGGATCCCAAGGGAGTCGAGCTCCGGCGAGCAGGGCGTCTCTCGCATTCTCCTTTCAACCTCCTCTCGTTTTACGTTGAGCAGCCTTTTACTACGACTTTTTTCTCATTAATAATGACTTTTTTCTCGTTAATAATGACTTTTTTTCTCGTTAATAATGACTTTTTTCTCGTTAATAATGACTTTTTTTCTCGAAGTAAAATAAAAAAATATACATCTCAATGTGGCCTTAATCTTCTGTCGTATTTTCGAGCATGCAAAGTTTTTTTTAATTTTTTTTTTTTATCCTGTTTATATATTTATTTTAGATTTCTAACATATTCAAACTAAAAAAAATGTATCTATCTAAGTTGGGCAACGATTATGTGTAAGCCCCTGCAACTGCACCTTATTGGCTTGAACACATCGTAAGTCTTATATATGACTTCTCATGTTGTAAGTATGAGCTAACAAGTTTAATTTCAAGGCAGCAGCAGGTAGAGAGCTTTAGGTAATGTGATCGGTCACAGCTTTGTCTCCCTGCTAGTTCATGTGTAAATGTGGAAAAGGTCCATCACAAAGATAAGTCGTCTATGATCACATACAACAACGACATATCCACCTCGAATATGGTGTTTAAGGAGCCACAATCACACATATTTCTGTAGCAACTGGCCATGGTGATCCTAAGACCTAGATAGAAGGAAACTGGACGTCTTTTTGGTGGTTGAAGACATTTCAGACATTTATATAGGACCTCTGACGTGCACTGGGATGTTGAGATTGGAGAAAATCCTTCTAAGTCTATCAGACACCTATAGGGACACCCTATATGGTAGGGACGCTACCCTATAGGGATCAACAACTCCATTCGCTCCAAGGATAAAACACCCAACACAAGCTGAGCAATGTAGTGTGCTGCCCGGTGCAGAGAAGAGTCTATTGACATTTATATAGACGATATATCTTTTAGATTAATTAAACATCTGCTCAAAAGACACAAGGCACGTCACAGGAGAGCGGCCTCCTCCTCCTCAGCAGTACACATTAAAAGGAGTGACAGTCTTTTGAGGACATCAGTGTTCACAATCTCAACAGAGAAGACCAGTTTGGTTTGAGAGGGCGTCTATGTTAAACTACAGCGACCATCTCTAAACGGAGGATGTGGCCTAAGACATCTCTTATCAGTCACTTATAATGCAGTCTTGAGATCCCTCCCCAGACAGCTCAGCACTCATTCTCACGGTGACTCATGTGCCCCTAACAACTGACATAATGGCTTGGATGGGTCAACGACTCCCCTGTGACTTTAACAACTCTCTAAATATTAACGGTTCCACATGAAGATAAACACCTGGAACTCCCCACCAGTCAATTAGAACTCAAGAGACCTTTCAGATCAGAGATGAAATGTCTTCAACAACCAAAAACAAGTCCAGGTGCCTCTGACCTAAGTCCTAACTGTCACCAAGTTACCACGAATTAGACCAGTCTGAGCTGTTGCTATGGTCCTTAGTCCTGACTTAGGTGTGTGTCGATTTGTCCAACACATGAACTAGTGCATTGCTGCCAACAGCCATGTTTAAAACCATGTAAAGTGCTGCTGTCAGATGTGAACTGGTGGCTATATCGATGTCATTTTTGCACCATTATACTGGCATTATGTGCGTGGTTGGTATCTCAGTGTCAGTTTTATGAACAATTCAACAAAGAGTTGGGGGTGATGTGGTGTGTGGTTTTTCTGTGGTTTTTCAGAGTTGCTGTCAAATGCAAACAGAAAAAAGGGGACTTAAATATAGTTCTTCTGCACGCTAGGTAGCTCTTCTCAAAATGCTCATAGGGAAAAGAAAGAAAGGAAAGCAGTTCAGATTCAAGGTACGATATTTAACGGTCAAATTGCTACAATATCAGTTACTTCCTACAAATGAATCACATTCTGGCATTCTGCTATTTTTCAAACCATTGAGGGTCTACCAATGCAGAGTATCTCACCAGAGTGCTATTAAAGAAGAAGTCATTGAGACGTAGAAATTAAGGTTTAATTCACAACGAAATATGTGAACTTTCATTTTTATTTATTTTTTTAGACCGTATGAGCAAAGATTTTCCGCTTAAATTGAAGCACAGGATCCGTGATAATTCACTGGAAACATCATGGAAGGCCAGGCATTAGTTTCAGAGACATCACAGATCACAAAGATCGTGAAGTGGAAAATCGGACTTAATATTGGCAATATACAAAAGGTCAGGCAATCAAAATTTCATTAGGAGTCCTCCCAATAGCAAAATAAATAAATGTGTTTACAAAAGTCCACGTAAAAACATTTAGCTCTGAACCACCGCACTAAAAATAGTTGCAAATACAGCTAAAGATATGCAGCTCATAAAATGATGCAGTTAACAGTTAATGTCAAGAGACAATGACTGCAGATTGTGACAGCCTGTTTCACGTCAGACTAGTGAACTCAACCGTTTCCTCTGTGGTTGCAGGCGTTTTTTTGTTTATTTTTTTGTGTGTCTTCACAAGAGGAAAGGTACAATCTACTTCACCAGCGCTTCGGAGAGGTATGAGACTTGTTGGAAAGCCTGGGGTATTAATGTGAGACGGTGCTCTCTGTATACCTTATGATATATCTCACCTTAACCGCTTTGCTTTGTCTGAAGTCTGAGCTGGGATTCGGTGTAGGGAAGCAGCTAACACGGAGTGAGTTTCATTACATCCACTCAAACTTGGGAATGATTTGCCAAGCCTGGAGAAACAGCCCTTTAAAGATCTGAGAGGGTGAGATATGTCTTGGCGCTCCTGCCAACCTAATTTATTTTTAGAAATCAGTAGGTGTCTCCAGCTCAGAATAGCGTACTGCAACTGTTAGTAGGAAACTTCACAGACTACACAAGGCATCAGATGCGCTGTTTGCAAATCTAATTTCTGTGAAGATACCTTTTTCATGCCTTTAGTCCGCTCATTTTGCCTTTTCTTGTCCACATTCTACTCTCAACCCACCGGCTTTTACTTCACTTCACATGGTGGCATGTTGATGATTTATTTAATCTTTTATAATCCTTAAGGAGGCTTTTAAGCAACAAAACCGTGACTTAATGCTTTGTTCATTTCTTTTTTCTTTTTTTTTTTGACTCCAAATAAGGATGAAATCTTGTTGCCTGAGGTGGAGCCCTTTGAGGGAAATCTCCTCACTGGAAAAACTATCCTGCAATAAAAACCAGGCCAGATGTGCAATAGAATGGTGCAAAAATATTTGAAAGTAAAGCTGGTAATGCATGATCAAGAATGTTGATGAAAATTTAAAAATCCTACGATGGCCTAATTGCACTGGATTGTCTTCAGAGGCTGTGCAGATCACTCAGAACAGTTTCTTGGTGTTTCTTTTTTTTTTTTTTCCTGACTCGAATCGAGGGTCTAAGGACAGGGGGTTACTGTACAGATGCTAAGGCCCGCTGATGCAAGGTGATTTTTGTTTCTGGTTTTTACAAATAAAACTGACTTGACTTGGCGGCAGGGAGTCGAGCAGTATAGCAGCGGGGGAGCCGCGTGTGCTGTGGATAATGATGCCTCTGCGGTGCGCCGCCACAGTCACTGTGCTGCTGGAAATTTCACAGAATCTGTGTTGACTCCGTGGCAGAAACTGTGAGTTTTTAATGCCAAAGCAAAGCTTTTGGATCCATATTGGCCAGGGGAGAACTTGAAACAAAACATTACTTCAGGATCCAGGAAGAAAAGTGGAAAAATTAACCACAGTCAGTTGAGGATAGAATAAGCACCATAGCAGCAGTGTGAAATCAAGTAAGAGATGTTTTTAAGTTGTGTTTGTCACAGTTTGTGATCCTATTGTCAGTTTAAACCTCAACTACCATGCAGGTTAACAAGGTAATTTAAGGATGGAGGCTTTCCCTACAACAAAGGTAGTTACTTTTTTAGCAGAGTATGTTGCCGTGGTAACATACGCTCTAAAGCTAAGCTGCTCCGGAGTAGGTTATGTTGCAGAAGAGAGATCAAGCACAAATACACTGCCAATCAACTTTCTTGGACAATGCGTGACAGTTCCTGGAAGATTACGTGGACTTTGGCGGAGGATATACAACTTCATTTTCATGTAAAATTGTATTTTGTTTATTTTATTATTACATATCTTTTCTTCACATACTCCAACTGGTGAATGTTGTTGCATTAGAATCTTGACAATGGAGCACAGAATGTAGGTAGATTTTTTTTACTCTAATTAAGAAATCTGTAAAATAGCGAACATGTCTCCTCTAATCATTTTGGGTATCAACAGTGGTGAGTAGATTATCGCCAGTTTTCTTTTTCACATACTTAGGTGATTTGTGCAAATTCAAAAAGTCCATTGCTACAAAGACAAAAAAAATGTGACTGGTAGTGTCTATATCTTCATCACAGAATACAGGTATAATCAAATCTACTGGTGTCTCAATGACAGTCACTGACTAATGATGTTGCAGCAATTTTGTATTGATACACTTATTAACTTGTTTCTTTTATATTCTGTATAACTGATTTATTCTCGCATCTGTGAAGGACTGTTCACGCTGAGCGACGTACAATGTATGTGTCCGTCCTGTTTCATGTCTCACACTTGAGATTCGTCATCTGGTTCCAACATGTGAACACACTCAGAACGAGACCTGGGTCAGCTTAACGGGTTGATGGCTCTCCTCCTGAAAACACAATCTCTGGTTCTGACTTTGTGCTATTTCCATGAGTCCATATTATATGATAGAGTGAGGACTGAGGAATTCAACTGAAGGTGTTAAAGGCATCTTTTGGTCAAATGGAAGCCATTCCTTTTTGTTCTTGAGTTATGGTTTTTAATAATGGACAGAAAAGTGAACATGCATATTGCTGTCCAGCAGCATAAAATTCCACGTGTTGCTCACAAAAGAACAAAGAACTCAGTACAACAAACTCCCCCAACATGTGGTCTTATCTGACCAGCTGAGCGACGCACCCTTGGCTCCAGCGGGGTGCCGGCACAATATCCAGCTCAATTGGATAGGGTCCACTAAGGTCAGCCTCAAGCCATGACACACGTCGAGGTTTATAAACGAGCCAACACCCGGAACTCAAGGCTTCTGGCTCGGACGTCCACCATAGTGACTCTGTGCCTAAAGAAGTAATAGTGGCAGCTTCTGGCGTGGATGTTTGTAACAGTGACTCCACCGCCAATAGAAGTGACCATCAAGGGTTCTGGGATCAAGCCGATCGTCCTGACCCTTACCCTTACCTGCCTTCAGGCCTGCAGATCTTCCTCGCCAGTTGAGCGATCTCCTTCCTCTCATCAGCGCTTGAAAAGCACAGAGTTGCCCGGCTCGGGACCTCGGATTTGCCCCCTTCTTGACAAGTAGTCTCCCTTCCCAACCCGCCTCAAGAAGACAAAGGACGACGAAGAACCTGCCTCTACATGCCTGAATTAGTTCACCTCATCGGAGATCTGCTGCCGCGCCGAGAAGACAGTGACTGCCGACAGCTGCTAACCAACGCCACCTTGCCACCACGACAGACTATGACACCTCACCTGTGTCAGTAAGAGGCTTGTCGCTCAGCGCAGATGTCAGTGTTGTAACACGTTTACAGTGTTTATAACGTTTGTTCACCTTTCATGCGTTACGGACCGCTGCGTCCACTGTGTTACTGTGCATCAGTATTGTTCGTGTTGCCATTATCTGTTTGGTCTTACGCTGCACCAACGATCCAGATCAGTACTTGTTGCATTAGTTAAAGGTCCAGACTCACACTGCTCATCACCTGAGCCAGTGAGTTCTGCGTAGCGCATACAAGTACTGGACCTGACCTGGGGTCGTTGGAGCGCAACGCTCCACAATCTCTCTCTCTCTCTCTTCTTCCCTCTCTGCACTAACCACTATCACAGATTCCACACCTATCTGAGCGTGTGCAAGCTAAGCTTCCCACTCCGCCCCTTCTTTGCCAGGGCAACCGCCTCCCTACGGCCAGCCCACCGCATATGTGTTGCTCACCATTTTGTTGTCCGGCTGACATCACATGTGGTGGTCCTTGTTTGCCTCTTTTCACACCTATCCACTCACACACATGTGCACACAAGGGGTTTGTTTGTTGTTGTTTGTTTGTTTGTATCTGTTCATATGTAATTAAAGAGTAGTTATAACGTATAGCCGGATTTGTTTGCAGTAGTGATGTTAATTGTTTATTGATATGACTGCTGTTAATAAATTCTGTTTTATTCTAAAAGAAGTAGTCCTTGTTTTGATTACATGCAGTGATACTAGCTGGTCGACAGGGTCAGTGCCGACCTCCCCATCCTTTAAATGACAACATTCCATGAATATTGACATTTTCAGGTAACTGATTTTGAGACGGATTGATAATTATTGATAATAATTTATTTATTATCAATAATCACTGATCTCAAATTTAGTTAACACTGGCAAATATCATCTTCACCAAATAAATTAGCATTGAAGATTGAATAATTCATGGCTTCTTTGTTATTGGCGCTATTAAAAACTTAGGTTTGCGGTCTCATTTTCTGTTTGAACATGATGTTGTGGTATTTGTTCTGAACCTTGAATATGTTTCATAGACAAATGAACCAAAAGGGCTGTATACTTTTACACCATAAATCCCCCTTAAGAGTTTAAGATACAAGCATATACTGCACTTACTTAGATTTTTCCTTTTAAATTATCTGTACAGCTATGCATTTGAGAGGCCATACTATTGTTTTTTTTTTGTATATTTAATATTGGAGTAGCATCAGTCGAGTTTGTGGGCTCTCTGATAAGCATTCACTATTTTTCCAACCTGTAGTTTATTTTTAACCTTGAGCACTGAGGCATGAATTCATTTCATGCTTTAACAGGGACACAATTAATTGAATAACTGTAGTTTAGGAAAAATCAGGGTGGTTTTCTCTAATTAATCAGGTTGAGAGTATGTAATTTGTCAAACCAACCGTAAGTAATACAGTAAGTCTGCTCCTGGTTTTCCTTGGAAATTTGCAGATATTTTCTACGCTGCAACTACATTTGAATAATTAACTTCCTGTCCCGCTGATAAACTCTCTGTGATAAACACCAGCCGCGCTTCACACACAGAGCTCATTCAGTGCTGCCGTTGCAGTAATAACGCTCAATCAGCTTCTCACGAAGATCACGTACGCCCAATACAGCTGATAGGTATTATTTAAACAAGGCTTTAATGTTTTATTAATCACTGTGTGGCAGCGCTGAACAGTGGGTCAGAGGACAGCACTATCACTTCACTTCAAGTTTTTGTTGGTTTTCTATCTCTTATGTCTGAGCTCTGCATTAACTACCTGACAAGTAACCACCTGACAACAACCAAGGCCATTTAACTCGATTCAATTTGGAAATCCCAATTCTGCACGTCTGCATACGTCCTCCCACCCAAACAACCACATACTGCAAAGTAACCGTTTGATATAACACACATACACAGTTCCTGCGCACCTCTGTTGCAGATCATGTTGACTGGTGGGTTTATGTCTAATATGTATGTAAGTTTAAGGTCTGATTAGGTTTATGCACAAAACAGGCGGTTCGGGAAAGATTATCGTTTGGGTCAAAATAATCACTTTGATTAGGGGACAATTGTGGTTTTAAAAGCTTGTCGACTCACAACTGGCAACGGGAAACAACCAGATGTCTCCTGCACCAAATTCCAGTGTTTTTGGGACTTATTCATGCCAGCCTGTCTCCTTTCACAGATTTTGCACGAAAAAATTATGTCAAATGATTACCACTGTCTATAATTATAATGGGCATTAAAGGTCTGTCACTTAACTGTAGGCAGTTTTCTTTTTTATAGCTTGCATTCATGATTGACCTCCTGTTGTTTTTCTTGGTTGAATCACTCTATCCTAGACAGCCACTGCACACTGCTGTCCCATTATTGTGTCAGACTTGCCTCTATTATCCATTACAGTAAAACAAAACAAAAAAAATACAATTTTCATATCACTGTGATAATTTTGAAGAATACTACACGCTACATCAAACATTCACAATGCCAAAAATGAATAATAGTGTGGGTGATTTACAGAACTACATGACAGATCAGTATTACTGACATAGATCAACTGCAGGCAGATGGCAGCCTGACTGACTTGGTTGGTGATTAGTTCATTGATGGAAGGTATCTGCCAGTAACTGGTTTCCAGAGACATCAGGCTCCACATGGAAGTAGGCAGACCTGCTGATGTCAGGGCAGCACTCCCTCCCCATTTCTCATTCTCAAGTTCCACTGACCTCATTTCTTCCAGAGGTGTAATTATAAGATTCTGGATTGTGGAATAGTAGGGGTGGCTTGACAATTACATGATCCTTGCACTATTCTGCTTTCTTAATAAGTGAAGGAAATGATAGTTGTTAGATTAACATCCATCTGCTATGTTGCCACTTGTTGGCTTCTTTGACATTGACTTCACTTATATGATTTTTTTTTATGGCATTTACTGTACTTAAGGGAGGGAAAAAGTAAACTGTATGTTGACAGGTTTGGTTGATTTCATGGGTGGGGCAAAATATCATGCCTGAAGTAAGATATTTTTTTGATATGAAACCTGGAAATGAGCAGGCATGAGGCAGGAAAATAATTCACCCTGACTGGTTCATCCGAATTTGGTTCTGTAAAATCATGACCCGTAGCACGCCATAAATAATTAGTCGTTATTAAAGGTAGAGCCAAGCTGGAATTCCTTGTCATGATTAATTTAATGTACTCTCTAATATGTCATTTCTAATTCATGAGAAGTCGAGCTCTTCTCACCGAGCTCTACTTTGCATTGGCCAGGGGGCATGACAACAGTAACCTAATGCACCTTAGCAGTAAGAGAGAGAAGTTGCTAGATATTGGTGAGGATTCTGTGTGCTTTGGAGCAGCGGGTGTGTCTGCAAGCAGAAAGTAGCCAACCAGGTACTTTTTTGGCATTAACACTAGGCATGCTATTGGTGTGTCCATCCGATTAATTCTATTCTTAGATGTGTTTTATTCTATTATTTGTGTTTTCCTTTTTTATTTCCATGTTCATGTGAAGCACTTGGTTCACATTCATTGTTAAGCGCTGAGGCGCAACTCTTGCATTAGTAACACTATATGCAAATACAATTCATCATTAGTATATCGTGTGAGCATATTTACCATGATTCTGTATTCCAAAAATGAAATAACAGCATCAGGAATGTGCATAGTTTCTACTTGATACAGGAGGATATGTCACATTGAACTGTCAGTCTCTTGCTGACATTAGCCCTGTTTGAAAATGAACTCATTAATTATTAATTGCTACTATTATCAAGTATTTATTATTACTGAAATCATTCAAGAGACTAAGTTTTTCGATTGTTGATTTTGGTTGAGTGGTCCACCAGAATGTACAGCTGGACTCACCCATAACAAAATGTAACATTGTTCAGCAATATGATGTGATGACCAATCAAATGCAGCATGAAAACAGGACATTGCTTGAAGACAATATTTACAGGAAAGAAGCATCTGAGAGGAAACTCTATAATAATCTAGGTTGTGAAGGTGTTACATCAGTGGAACAATTTCAGATTTTTGCAGATAAATTAGCAAAATCAAAGTAATGGAGAGCCAAAGGCAGTTGATTGAGTCCTGTTACCACCAGCCATGCTGCTGATCAACAGGTTGTAAGCAGCGGAGTGTGTGAGCACGAGCACTAATCCCCGGCAGTTGCCTCACACAGGTGACAGCACACAAAGGACTGGACATTTGTGAGTCGATGTGTCTTCATGCTAAGGTGTTTATTTGCAAGTGAAATGACCTGAATAACTACAACTGCATTCTACAAAGCGGTTACCTTTGCCATGGCCAAATCAAAAATGCTATACCACTCAATCATAATGACAGTGATACAACACCATGTATGTCCCTATTTTTTTTCCATCATGCATTATCGTGTGAGCAATTTTTGCAAAAAATCACAGTTAGAAAATTGCATTTAGAAAACAAAAGTAGCTAAATGTGATAGGTTCCTCCCTGGCTTATGTCCTGTTCCTGCACAGAGATTGATTAAAAAAAAAAATTAAATAACTAAAAATAAATAATCCTGAAGATTTGATGGAACTTTGCTACTTTAGTCTGTTACTTAATTAGTTAGCCACAGAATTAGCTTGGTCTTGG
>CAAKHG010019394.1:0-12019 GCA_901007715.1 Dactylopterus volitans
AAAGCATTTAAAACCTTTTTAAGTGCTTTCTCCATCATATTTCACGGGCACCTCTATGCATAATATGTCCCAGTGTTTACTGAAGGTGAAGTGTTGGCTCTCTACCCCCCCATTCATTCAGATATGGGCTTGGTGCTGTTAGCATGAAATAAATGCCTGAGGGCGTTGCCACGATCCTGGCGAGTGGGAAGACTTGCTTGTAAAGGACCTTATTGTATCAGTGTGGGGAAAAAGTAAGAGCTGAATGAGTGACTGAATGCTTTTATGTCACTTAAAATGACTGAAAAGCTAAACGATATCAGAATCAAAGGACAGCAAATAACCTGTGGAGCATTAATGTGGATTTTACTGGGATAAAAGCTGCAATTTGTATGAAATAAAGAAGCATTTTGCAAAAATATGCAGATTAACTAACTTCCAAAAATAGTTATATATTATATATAAATAGTATAAATATAAAATAGTTATATATATATAACTAAACCCAATAAAGCACATGCTGAAGCACTTAAATAGAACGCTGGTGATCCATCAGGCATCTCTCATACAGACCTGCCAGCACACATCTTCATCTGATGTGATCAATACTTCCAGTCAGTTCAGCTACAGATCGCATGAGGCAGTAACCACAGCAATATGTCGCGGCACAAGCAGACGTGTTATTCTCATAGCATTCATATTTGCAAAAGCTTGATTTTTGCGATTGCGCACATCAAAGGTCCCAGCAAACTGTCCACGTTTCCTGCCGACATGGAGTTGTGGGGTTCGCAGACGCACACGTTTTCACTCATACGTTTTCCCGACTTCATGTGCAAATCACAACTCCCACCCTTTTCACTGTAGAACTATTGATATGACACAAGGAGTTAAAAAAAAAAAAAATCTATCGAGAAAGGTACACATCAACTTTAAAAAAAAACTCCGGTTTGGACATTTCCATAGATATAGCAAGCAATTAAGTGAAGAAACCACACATTTGTCCTAGATAAAACCCTCAATGACAAATGGCAAGTTTAATGTTATTTTAAAGGCAGAAGGTATATTGTCAAGTGTACAATAATATCACAATTGGTTCAGTTCTTCCTCAGGTTTCTAGCGCTGGCAACCAACATTTATGATGCATTAAACGGCACATACTAGAATGCATGTCAGCATAGGGGCCCACACGGACCCTTGTGGTCATGCTCAGAAGATTAGATGATTTACATTGTTCAGCCCTCGCAGATACAGTATGTGCAAGCACCGAGCGCGAATTTGGCTTTACATTTTTGTTGCAGATTATGCAGTCTCTATATTGCAGAATGATCATATTTACTGCTGCACTTACTGTAAGTCATATTAATAACGTGCTGACATTTTGAGTGTTAACACACCCTGCACACAACTGCCTCCAGGTCTGTGCTAGTGTGGAGCTCAGAACAGGCTGGCAGAAAATCCACACTCACTTTGAATGAAACCTGTTTTATGAGATTAAGTATACACAAAGAAGAGCCACACACACACACACACACACACACACACACACACACACACACACACAGAGACTCTGATGGATTCATTAGCAATGCTGATGTGAGTGGAGGATTAGGCAGGTAGTGCTATCTGACAAACGTAGGTGATAAGCAAAAGGTTGCAATCAGCAAGCTGTCATAAGAAAAATGAAATGGCATGTATGTTCAGAAATAAAAAAAGAAAAAGACACCGTACCAGGCTTTTATGCAGGATGGTGATTGAAGTGTCATTGTTCTTTGTTATATATCACATTTAAACATTTTTTTTTTTCGATTTTTATTTATGCAAACAACCTTTTAACACTGCTGATTTGATGTGGTTGTTCTGCCCGGAAATGTTTTGTTTGTTCATTTTGTTTTGCGTTCCTTCGATTGGGACCATGTCACATGGTGATTATGGACTTTCAATACAGTTGATTGATTAGTTAAAAACTTAGATACCTATGTTTTTGCCGTAGTCAAGTGTAAAATTATGCCTTTTAGTGCTATCTTAAATCAGTGGCCGTCAATGTTACTGCACAGTATCTAAAAAAAAAAAGATTGATACTAAATCGGGATTTAACATTAGCGTCTTTTTTAAGGTGCAAGAAAATGCAACTGGGGGAAATTTTTTTAATCTCAAAGTCGGGATTTTTTTTAACCTTTTTTTCTGCATCCTTTTGGAAGGAGGAATCCAAAAATATTTAGGGTAAGAAGATAAATAGAATTTAAGAAAACCATGTTTTAAGTTCAAATAATTTATTTTACATTTGTATTCATTTCGTTGAAGGGGAAAAAAAAGGCCCCAGAGGGGTGTACTGATCCTAAAATGAAAACCACTTTGTCACTTAATATTTAACTGACGTCTCTCTGAACAAGGCTTTGTCCGGAATCACAATTCAAAATGAACAGATCTGCATGTCTCCAGATATTAATGCCACTGTTGTTGCTTCTCAAACAGCAGACTCTTAACGTTTGAAGCTAGCTGTTAACATTTGGTCTACTCGGGAAAACATCTGCGACAAAGAACCTCCAACATTTTCAGCAATAGTTGCCAGCTGAATTGCTTTGGATTGTTTGTTGAAGTGACCTTGTTTCCGTTGACCTGACAAGTCCATCAAAAAATGAATTATACGCCTGAACCGTGGATTCTTAGGTAATATAGCTTCTACATTTATCTGTTGAGACTGTATACTGGGCATGTTTTGGAGTGGGATCAATATTCTCTGAGGTGAATGAAGAATAAGATCATGGATTTTTTTTCCCCTGGGTCCAGTTTTGATTTGGTAATTATGTGTGCATTATGTTTTCAGACATGACAGATGGAGTCGTGCATGGTTCCTGCTTAAGGCGAGATTTACACGCTTTTTCTTTTTTGTCTTTTTTTACACTGACGTGAAAAATTGCTGACTTGTAGCCATATTTGACTCGCACTTTATCTTCCATTTCATGAATAAGAGAAACAGATTTATTACCGTGCCCTGAAAGTGATACAAAATATTATGGAGCTCATACTCGCACAGTGCGTCTATGTTTCATAGCTGGCAGTTTCCCAGTGGGAACCAGGAGCGGCGCACCTAATAGTTGTGAGGAGGAAAAAAAAGTGTATTTCCTTAGCACACTTTAATTAAGGCTGACATAAGCTTATTCACAACATGCATTGCCGCTCCCTCCTGGGTCCGTCCTTGCTTGGCTGTTTCATTTGCTGGTGTTGAGCCAATGTGTCTGTGACTATGAGAGCGGCAATGCTTCACATCTGGACACTGGTGGGACCTGCTGGCTGTTGGGCTATCATTACAGATGATCACTTGATGACAGCCCGGGTGAAGCACTATTTGCATGGGTGCAGCAGCTTTTGAGATATACTCTGCACCCCTCCCTCCCACCCTCCCACATTCATCTCCCTTTTATCCTCTTGTCCCCCTCCTGGCCTAAACCAGTGGTGTGTGAGCTGATCTGTTTCCATTCAGACGTGTCGTGCCGGTTGGAGAATTAAGGGCTGTGAAAATCTTTTTGAAGCATTTGGAGAGTGACATTTCTCCCTGCTCAATTTGCAAGGGAAGCCAACATTTGAGACTTGGACCAAAGGCTCTTGAAGGAACAAATTAGCATTTGCTAAGATCTCCTATGGATCACCGCTTGGAGAGAAGCTATACAAGTGACATGTGGCGGAGAGGATTTTAATTGCTGTAAATAGCTCAAGCCGTTGAGTCATCAAGCTGTTATTCAAATAACAATTGTGCAATGTAAATATCTCAGGCACATAATCAACTGTTTCGCATCGTTTCAGATGTTCAACTGTGTCTTTCGGTCTTGAGAGGATTTTTGTGTGTGTGTGTGTGTGTGTGTGTTTGTGTGTGTGATGAAACAGCAAGAGACAGAAATAGAAAGACAGACAGAGAAAGTGAAGACGGTTTTCGTTGGAGAAGCACGCAGCAGGAAGCAGGCTGCTGTCTCCTTGTCGGATGCCCTTGGTGTGTGCAGCTTTGTGGCGTAAACTCCCATAAGACATCTCTTTGTTCTCAGGAGATGAGGACTGGCAGAGTGTGACCGTGCACTTACACCTGAAGCCATCAAAAGCGGAGGGAATAACACTTTTACACCGTATGATGCCTCCTGCTCTCGTTCCTCAATGTTCCCGGCCCACAAACAGGCCAAGAGGTCCCCCGTGGGATGCGCCACACCTTCGCGCCGACACAGAGCGACCGAATGTCAATCAACGGCGCTCCGAAATAAAAGTACAAATCTGCTCGAGCAGATGCATGGACGGCCATTTGAGTCAGTCTGAATGTCAGATTTTCATCGTGTCTGAATGCACAGTTTGACATTTGCATCAAAGGAATGTTAGATGTCTTACAAAACCGAAAAAAACAGCGTCACTTATTATTGGGGAGCCGCTGCAGCAGGCGTATTGAAATACTGATTAAGGTGATGACACTAAATCAATGCCAGATTAATTACGCTATGGTCCACAGAATATAAATGATGACGCTCTTGTGTTTCATTTGCATATCGCCCTTGCGGTAGACTCCAGCCTGCCACAGTGAGCTACTGTCACTGTTTTCTGCTTGTGCCAGCTAATAAAGTCCTGTGAAAAGTGAAAGAATGAGGAAAAAACCCCCAAAAAAAACAACAACTTGTGGACAAACCAGAATAAAGCCTAAAAGCAATGTGGCCTACATCCAATGTCCCATATTTTTTTTCTTTTTTTTTCTCTCAGAGGAGCAGAGATAGATAACACAGAGGTGTAAGACTGGCAGGCAGATGAGAGGGGAAGGTAAGAGTCTCCACAGTGGGCACATTAATATCCTGACATTTGATTCAGTATGACAGCAGGTTGTTTGTATGCAGACATGCACATTTCTCAGTGTTCTGGGTTCAAATCGTGTCTGGCGGTGACATTATTTTGATCAAGAGGTTGTCTGTGATTTCATTTATTCCCAATATTATATTTTTTTACAATGTGACATCTTAGAAAAAAAATATGCTTGTTTTGTCTGACCCAGCAGTCCAAAAAACAAAATGTTACAATCTTATGAAATGTATCTAAGAATAGACATCTGAGCAGAAGTTGGAACCGGAGAATCCTTTTTTTTTTTTTTCCATGAACAGACTTAATTGGTCAATCAATCAACAGTGAGTTGGATATTAATTGTGGATAGTGCTTTATCCCCTTTCAACTCACTTGAGGTGAGTTTACACACTTTTTTTCCCCCCTCATAAAACACTTTGATTCTCTTTGTCAAGTTCCTTTGTCTTGGAATTCTGTCGGCCGCAACACACTGCAGCTCCTATGCTTCCAGGTTTTGTTTGCCGCATCCATATTTCTTCCTCTTTGTTTACTTGTTAAAAACTGCATCAACTCTCTCAACAGCTGAGTGATAGATGGCCGGAAGAATAGCCCGGAAGAGATGGAGGGAAAAAGGGGGAGGGAAGCAGGGGGCCTCGCAGAAGGCATGTGAATGTCCTGGTAGCATGGTGAAGTGCTGGACTTTGGCAAGGGCCACCCATCTGTCACTTTCTTTACACCCTCCCAGGCACTGAGGGGTCATGGCAACAGCAGCCTGTGATGGATGACTAATCATCTCCCGGTAATGAATGAGGCAACCACCGGAATACCAAGAGGACGGCGAGGGTGGCTGCCTTAAATGGCAACAAAGACATCATATAATGAAGAGTGCTATATGTATACGCGAGCATGCCTGTGCCAACCACGTAACCCGGTTGGGGGATGAGTGGTCCGCGTGCATCAGTCTGAGTCAGGAAGGAGGGAGCGCATAACTGGATCCATACGTGTAAAAATTAGATTGCGCGGGGCTTTAATGATGGAAACAAGTGTAGGTGGGAAAGACAAGGACGCCGCCGCCGCTGTGGATGATGCATGCAGCGCCGCTCTGTCAGGATGGTGAGCTGTGCAGCCACTCAAATCGTCTTTCCTGTGTGTGTGTGTGTGTGTGTGTGCGCGTGTGTGTGTGTGTGTGTGCGCGCGCGCTTGTGTGCATGCGTGTGTGTGTGTGTGTGTTGAGTAGCTGAGACCTGTCTTATCTTCACCTCATAATGCGCAGGCGTGATCCTATCTGAGCCCAGCGCGCACACACACAAAAAAACAGAAGAAGAAGAAGAAGGAGCTGTTACCGTCATCTGAACTAAACGTCGTGCGCGTCGCTCCCGATGTGGCGCGCTTAAGATTTTTTTTTTCTTTTTTTCTTTTTTTTTTTTTGACACGTGTGTTTTTTGCAGATCGAACGGAGCTGAGACATGAAGGTGTCCTCGGCCGCCGGTATCCGTGGACGACGACAGCGCAGCTCAACCTGTGGATAGTGCGGAGCGCGTCCGCGGCGATCTTGGACGCTCTGCCTTTCCCGCCTGCTGTGCGCGCGCGTTCCTCGCGTCGCGGGAGCCGCTGCATCCGTTTGACCTTCGCCGCGAGCAGGTATTCAGTTTATGAATGGCACTGACATGGAGGAAATACCGTTTCAGAAAGTCAAAACCAGGCGGAAGAGAAGTCACTGTCCACCGGGCGTCCCCCTGACCACCATCGCGTGCGAGGACGAGTTTGACTGCAAGGAGCTCGAGTCGCTCTTCCAGAACTACAACCTGAAGCTGGAGCAGACGTCCACGCTCAAAGCCCTGGCCGTGCTCATCTTCATGTCCTCCGCGCTGGCCGTAGTGGAGTTGCTGTCCGGTCCCAGTCTCACCATCTCCAAGGGCTCCCACCCGGTCCACTGTGTCATCTTCGTCTCCCTGTTCATCGTAACTAATGTCAAGTACCTGCAGGTGACACAGCTCCAGCAGATCGTCAACCTGACGCTGCTCTTCGGCTTCACTTTCTCCTTCCTCTGCTGCCCCTTCTCCCTGGGCGCGATGGGGATGGAGCCCCCGACGTCCCCGGAGCAAGGCGTGTGGCAGCTCATCCTGGTCACCTTCGTCGCCTACGCGCTCCTACCCGTGCGGACCCTCCTGGCCGTCGTGTTCGGAATTATGGTTTCGGTCTCGCATTTGATTGTGACCGCCACCTCAGTCACGGTGAAGACGCAGAAACTGTGGAGAACGGTGGGTACCCGCGCGGCGTTGTTCCAGGCGCTCCCGCGGCTTTCCTGTGCACTTTGGCCACCGGCAGGCCGGTAGCCGTCACGATCATCGTCATCGTCATTTCACAAATCATCCGCAGATAGTTGTAATATGACAGCATAACCCTCGCCAAAACAAACAGTTGCAGGACTTCGGTTCAGCACTAAGGACAGCTCCCCGTGATTAGACTTGATGGGATTTGCTGGGGCTTTGATCAAATATGAAAAGGTGTAATTCTGCCAGGACCTGTTTTTGGGTGGCGGAATATATATATCTACAAATATATAAATATACAAATCTGTGAGCCATAAAGGAACATTTTTAGGTGGACAAAAAGGGGGCATGATCTTAATTTCCTTTGGCGTGTGCAGGACAAAATAAGTCTGTGTGATTATCTGCTCGCACACCTTTTACTCCTCCACCTGGGATGGTCTGGAAGCACATGCCTGGAAGTGATCTGACATATTTCTGTTAGGAGATAGTGAACCTGTGCATACCTGGAGACAGGAGTGCAAAGATTGGACGAATGGGTGAAGCTGTGTGTGTGTGCTGTGTGTGTGCGTGCGCGTGTGTGTGTCTGTGTGTGTGTGTGTGTGCGCGCCCATGACTGTTTCCCTGGGGATATGAATCAGCCCCAAAGGAGACGGCTGGGAATGAAGAACCAGAGTGACATCCTGCCAGCACCAGAAGCAGAAGTAGGGCACGTCGGAGTGGCACAAACACACGCCGCACTTTCACCACGCTATATGCTTCACTTATGGAAAATAGGGCAAAGCCGAGCATGTAATTTCGGAGCTGAAATAGAAGCTGGTGTGCCACCCGCTCTACTTTTATATCTTTATTACAGTGACGCACAAACCTTTTTCGATTTGACGTTAAGGAGAGAAAATATGTCACGTCAGTAAAAACCCTCCGGGGCCAACGGGACATTCCCTGCCTGGGTGCAACACACGAAACGCGGGCTGCGCATTTCTTGAAAGCGAAATTGAGATTTGATCAGTCCATCGCGCCCCCGGATGATGACAGCGTATTTGCGGGGGAGATTGTTTTCCCTCTGTGTGGGCCATGAGATACCTGCGTAACCATATGAAGGACAGTGTTAGCTGTGTGACCAGGGATAGCTAATCCATTAAGCTTTGAGATGAGCTTGTGAGGCATGACCCCGCACAACCCAGGCTTTCACCAATCACCCACCGAGGTCCCAGGCATGTACGGCGCCGTCTGCCTCACAGCTCACTCTCCCTCAAATATCTTATTTCTGAAGCCGTGGGTGGACTGTCATTTCAAAATTGCTAAAGCTGCACTTCGGCCATGTGTCTTGCTGTATGCCGCAATGCACTTTAAATGCAGTCTGTCAAGAATGTGGAATAGAGCGTTGACTCTTTTAGTTCCACAATTTATTGGACTGGTGCTGGCGAGCAGAGAGGACGGCAGTAATTTAAACCTTGCATGTCTAGATTAAGCTTGGATGGGATAAACAGAAAAAAAAACAAAAACAACAAAGCTTGGATTTAATTAATTTAAGCTGCAAGCCAAAGTAAGTTCAAAACAAAAATGACTGCTATGATGAAAACACAGGCATCCGGTCCGAGAGAATTTGTGCTGGTAATAACATCCATTAAGTCCAACGGTGATTAAATATAACCCTCTTCTTTTCATAACATTACTATGCATCATAACCATCGTAGTACAGCTTGAAAAGTTGAAGGGCACTTTCCCACATGGCCAAACTGGTCAGGCACAGCGATGGGCAACACTTCCCTACTTGCACTCAACCCAAATGCAGCGATGAATTACAGTCCATGGGTGGTCCAGGTCTGGGAGCCAGAGGGCTAGGGTTTTGCTAAATATGGCAAAAACATCTTTTGGCACATCTCCTGAAGTAGGTACCCCCTGTAACTTGCAAGTGTCGGGGTTATGATCTCAGATGAAAACCAGTGCCAAACCTCCATCGGTAGGGGTCCAGAAATGCGTTTTCCCCCCTATTTTGTCCAATAACCAATAATAGCTCCCAGCCTTCTGGCGACCAGGTCTGGACCACCTGTGGACCATAATTCATTGCTGCATTGGGCCAAGTGTAAATGTGTGGCCCATTACTGGGCCAATTTTGCTATGTGGACTTGAAAGCACATACCTCCACCGGGGGCCAGTTTCCCAGATCTTCCTTCGCCTGTGCTACACACCACTGTGGATTTTCATTTAAGTCAGCCTGATCGTTTTTGGTTAATGTTGCTGAGGGATGGACAAAATATAACAACCAACAGATGTGAGTGACAACATAATCTCCTTGGCAGAGGCAATAATCCAACGTGTAACTGTCGGATCTCTTTTACTGGCGGCAAACGGGCGACGTACAGTAGCGGTGATAAGGCCACTTCCTACAATCTGAAGGTAAACTGAGGTTCTCACCACAGATCAGCAAAAGAGTTAATACTCCACTTAACTCCGATGTCCACATTGACTTCACTTGAGTCTCTGAAGTAACTTTGGCATCTTTGTGTTGACGCTTGCCAGCACTGCTGCCGAGCACAAAGACAGAGTGCTGCTGCCAAAAGAGTTTTTTTTTTTTCTTTCAAGGCAGTTATCCATTAGTCTGGGAAACATGCCTGTTAGAGGTTTGTTATATTCGAGAAGATGTTTTCGTAGTTATGATGCTCATTAAAACTTAAATGCCCTGAAATCACACTATAATTGTCGGGAATAAAGCATAATGAATTTTCTATAGCTCTTCCTCTGCTCCTTCATTGACTCCAGCTGGAGAAAACATTTATGGTAATTGACCCTGAGATATGCAGAGAATGAATTCCTCTATTTTATGAATTGTGATCATATCCCAGGGTACCAGCTTGCTTGTGCGCGCTCTAAAAGTGACCGTAGCGCCACGTTTGGCTTGTGCATAAAGTCAGCTGATGTCAGTTAAGTTACAAAAAAAAACCCCAAACAACGTTCATTTCTTGGTGTCCTGCACAAGGGTGAAAGCAGTCATGCTGCTGTCGGTCCGCGGTGATGGATGGACCTGCTCGCTGGTCCTCCGATGATATCACAGACCCCAAATAGAGATATAGTGGCCATTTATTAAGGTTGTCATTATGACTATTAGTTTATACAGTACACGGGGGAATCTCTGTCAAATAGGTGAGATGGTTACTTCATATGTCGGCCCTAACCGCTCTACACGCGCATTCCCACACTACACATTTTTATGAATATCTATATACTGTGAATACACAAAAAAGACCCTGCACACCACTTTACCCAGACGCATATGATTACCTTTACCAAGCGGTTTTAATTTTTTGTTTTAACTGGTGCTGGTTTGTCTATTTGTTTGTTTGTTTGTTGGCCTTTTCATTCATTTCATTTTCAACATTGTGGGATAGAGCACTTGTCAAATGTTCACTTGTAATTACGAAATACTGAACATAAAGCCATGCGATATGAATTATTAAGCTAAACGAACCCCATAGCCTCTTGCCAAACAGTCAAACTTGATCTGGATTTGGGGATTTTTTTTTTTTTTGATATCTGATGAACAAAAATTGATTTTTGACACGTCCACAACTGGAAGGTTATGTTTTTGCTGGTGTTGGGGGTCAAGGAATGTAAATATCAAATCTCATGTGGTTAATCCTTGGCAGAGGTCTGCGCTCTCTCTCAGTACTTCTGCCAGAAATTAAATCATACATTTCACATTTGTATTTTACCCACATCTTATTGACATTTTTAAAAACTATGCACCGACTTCTAACTCGTTGTTTGGTAAGCACACACACAAAAGAAAGGAATAGAAGACAGATGATGCACACGAAGACAGTTGCAGCGGGCGTCAAGCGTGCACATTTCCCGGCTGCTCTCTTAACGGTCTCCTGTTGCTGTAGGTATGGATAACCGCTGTACTACAATATTTAAACAGCCTTTCATGTTTGTTTTTCTGCGTGTGCAGTTGGTTGCGAACACCGTGCTGTTCACCAGTGTCAACCTGTCAGGGCTGTTTGTGCGCATCCTGACAGAGCGAGCCCAGAGGAAGGCCTTCCTGCAGGCTCGCAACTGCATTGAAGAGAGGCTCCGCATGGAGGACGAGAATGAGAAACAGGTACAGGCGCCTGTATGCCGCTCAAACTGCGGGTGAAATTTGACGGCGCGTTAACCCTTTTTTTTTTTTTTCCCTGTCATGAGTCATTTCAACACGTTGTTAATTTTTTGTTAGATTTTTTTTTTTTATGCCTCCACGCCAGTGATAGCCCAGGCTGGAGGCATTATGCTTTCGGGTTTTCCATCTATATGCACTTTCATATCTCCGTCCCACCTTTAAGAAGGTGATACCTGAGGCAAGCCATGAAGGAGAGTCTGTTCCGTTGGTCGAACGGTCAAAGGTCAAGGTCACAGGGCATCACAAAACACGTGTTAGGCAGTAAACTCTCAATGCTCGACACAGATTATCACAATGGATATAACGATATGACGCTACTGAGCGACATTTTCCCTATTCGCGGGATTATTTGCGTTTATTCCAATTTGGCACAAATGTCGATTCCAGCTCAATAATGACTTAATTAAACGGTCTTTGTGACATCACAAAGCATGTATTTGGGTATAAGCCGAATGCTAATGACAACATCGTTTTAGAAAAATGTGTAATGGGATGAAATGATGAAGTACTGACATTAAATAACTGAAACATGACTGGTTCTAAGAATTATACATCCGCGGGACTGTAACCTCAGTTTTTTTTATCGTTACAAAAATGGCGCCCTTTGATAGTTTCTGCTGTGTTTGACTGTACAAAGAATGTTTAGATCAACTGCCTTCATCTTTTCTTTCTCCTCTGTGTTTCTGTTTCACGCACTCAAATCCAGGAGCGTCTGTTGATGAGTCTGTTGCCCAGGTATTCCACACATGATCTATGTGATATGCATCAAGCTTAGTGTTTAGATTTTCAAATTCCTGCTTGATACTTT
>CAAKHG010019402.1:0-11212 GCA_901007715.1 Dactylopterus volitans
AAAAGCTGTACAAGAGACATATCTTCTCATTTCAGAAATAAAGATATCAAGATATTCATTCACGTGAAAGCAGATGTTTGTATTCAGAAAACAACCTAGACAGACCTCTGAAGGAACGTGGGACCAGATTGACGTTGATGAAAACACTCAAAGCATTTAGACACAGAAAGCATAATCGATCCCTGGAACCGCCTCAGGGGCCCCCCAGCTGACAGGGACTCCCCGGGGCTGGCACACCAGCATCCAGCAAAACAGGAGCCCCTCAACCTGCAGTTAGACATCCCCTCAGGCATCGAGCCACTGGCGTCATTCCCAAGCCTTCGAACGGGACCTGCTGGTTTGCGTCGCGTCATGGTGACACTGTCTTCCAGCAGTGTGTAGTGGTACTTAACATTATTACTCACATTCGTCTCCAAGATTGCTGGAGGGGAATGAAATTATGATTGTGCACGCTTCTGAACCCAAGCATCTTGGTCACTAGTGATAATCAGGCTTTTCGTTAATAGTGATTGGGGATTTAATCACTATGGTATCAGTGGTTATTGCAGTTTATTTCCTGATTCCAGGCTTCTTTTTTGTACTTTGGTAGTGTGGCCGTCAGCGCGCAGAAGGGCAGTGACTCCATCGCTCTGTCTGGTGCGTCATATCTGTACACACTCATATCTTTTATCTGCATGTTAAGACGTTGCGATCTCTTCCACAGCGGCTACTTAATCTTCGCGGTTGTGCGACTTAACCATGTTCATCCAGGTCCGTGTTGCTCCTCGGCAGAACAACACGACCGGGCAGCCCCGCAAAGCTACCCGGTCATGAAAGAACTGCAACCTGACGCCCAAATGACAACCGGGTCTGTCCAACGTGATCCATCGACTGCTCCGGCCGTTCAGCGAGAACGGCAGCACGAGTCTGTCTGAACGACTTCCTGCACGGCAACACGCCCACGAGGGAGAGCTCGCCGAGAACAAAACATCCAGGTACTTTCGCAACATCAGGAAAGTCAGACTTCTTGGATCGTTTAAACTCCGTCTGAGGTCTGTGTGTGTATAAATAAATGTGGCAACACGCTGAAAACTGCGAGTCATCCGCATTCCCCCACTGTTCTGCACTGACGTATGTTAGTCCTCTGCCACACAGAACTATCAAAACACCAGTGAACCACCACAGAGCCCCGGAAGGATCAGAAAATCTGCGACGGGGCAGGCGGGAGACAGCAGATCTGAGGGGGGGGTCGCGTTCAAAAGGGCCCAAAACAAGAATAGCTGATGGAAGAGGAGGAGGGTGGGTACGGCACATCAGAGATCTTAAAGACTGAGATGTTGAGGGTCTAATGGCACCTAAACTATGAGAGGACAGGGCCAAGGCATTCACCGTCCGCCAGAGTCACCACAGAGGGACCGTAATTATTAGTGTGAAAACTCATGGCACCTTTTCCCCTTCAAGAATGGACCTTTGATCCGTGGGCACACGTCAGGATAGGCGGCAATGGAGATTGATGAGAAGGAGGGTCATTCACTTTTTCACATACCTTCAATTAACTGTGTAACTATTTACACGGAACACACATCCACTGTTTTTACAACGCATTGCTTGGCTAGCCAGATAAAGATTGTGTGTAGGGTCAGAACACACAATCTCCCGCTTGTGTGATGCACGACAGGATTTCTGTCTCACGGCAGACGGCGTCATAGAGGGAGTCGGGAACCCGAGGCACCCCGAGGAACGTTCACTCGTGTCCCGGCACACTTAGAACGGGTCTTAACCTAATTTGTGATTCTGTTCTACTCAAGGTCAAAGCTGCACAAAGAAAAGGTGTGTGCCGCGTGTGAGGGGCGCATTCGCGGAACGTCAGTTGCTGATTTAATTATACCATCTGTCCACAAATAAAGATTTACTGGTCAAGTCGGTTCTATTTATGTGGCGCAAAATAGAAACGGGTCAGGACGAATCTCTTTACTGCCTAGTTAAATATTTTTTCTCCCAAATACGAATGCGGTCTTTTGTTACATATTACGTCCTCAAGTACAGATCCACTCCTTAGCTAAACTTGATGTCATTAAATTTCAGTGCGGGAATCCACCTTTAGTTCCGGGACTGTTGTGAGGAAGTGTAAAGCTGCGTGTGGCCCAGCTGCGCTTGTTGTCCGACTACATTCTTGACGCAAAGAAACAGGCTGTTGTCTCGCAAAAAAAAGATGGTGGCGTCACGCGCAGAGAGGGCGACCGCTGTGGCAGACGCGGCACACATGGAAAAAGATAAGATGCACCCTCAAGCACGAGCTCCAGCGGTGGAAGGGTGGGGTGGCTGACGTGGACGGTGTTTACTTGGGGCTCTGACAGCACAACGCAGGCGGCAAGAGCTGCTGAATTCTGATTGGCAGGAGGCTTCAAGGTCATCTCAAAATATCCAGTAGTATAAAATTGGAGAATAACCCAAAAAAAACCCCAAGAAAGTCAAATAAATATCCAATAACTTCTACCACTAAATTAATGAGACTCAGGTGCAGCGTTTTACATTAGTGCTACACTTGACATGCCAAATCACTATCGTAATATTGTAATATTACCAGGTTAAAAAAAATGAATATGTGTTGATACTGTAGGGGAATTTTCTTTCAAAATCAAAAAATATACATAATCTCTGCATCTCTGCATGGAAATACATAGGGTATGACTAATACCTGGAAAAAATCAATAGAATTCTATGTCATGAAACCAGAGTAACAGCATAATAACAGACGGTATATCGTCGCTGTTGCGTCCGCTAGCTAACTTTAGCAAACGCTCATGGGGATGGTGGGATTTTCCAAACAGAATAAATACCACACACACAAACAAATTGCTTGCTAGCTTGATTTTGTTCTTACTACCATATCTGCTGGCAAAAAAAAAAAGAAGTTGCTTCCATCGACAGATTTAGCTACTACATCTGCAAAATGTCACATGTATGTTTAAGCTAGCAGCGCTGAGGCAGCGACTCATGGACTACGCGGCTGATGAAGAACATCGGGGTTTTGTCACATCTGGTCGAGTGACGCACTCCTCCTGTCAGCGTCGCACTGACAGGAGGATTTAATTCTGACACGCGGAATTAGCACTAGCATGTGGCTAGCATCGGGCTCGCCCCCTCCTCCAACATTCAGGACAATTCCACCACATGAATACACATTAGCAACTAAACCATTCGTTTGGCATCAGTGTTGCAGCTTACTAGTTTTTGCTTCAGCTCATTTAAAATTGTTTACACGCCACCATGGAAATGTATAACATTCGAATGACAAGTCAAGTGTGCTGTCATGGAACTCAGCACATTCCAAATGTCTAGTTGATCCGTCGGCCTGCCCGGCAGGAGCGGCCTGTTGCGTAACCACGGCGATCGCAAGATCATTATCTGTTACCAGAGGAACATTTAAGTGTTTTCGGGTAACAAGTCACAAACTAGACATGTACTTTGAAAGTATTTCCCGATACACAAGAGGGGATGAATTTCAACATTAGAATGTGCAATTGACCAGTTTATCTGTTACCTCTTTTACGCCTCAAGTGATTATGAAGGTATTTCACTTATAGTACCTACAATACTGAGAAAAAAATCAACATTACCATGTGTCAGTATGTTACAAATTTCAATCAAAAGATTGCATTGAAATGGCCCTTTCTTTGTTAGAAGGTTGCTGTATTGTAGCTAAACATCACTACAACTATTTAACTGAGTTTGCTTCGTCTTTAGTTACCTGTTACATAAATGTCAGTTTGTTAATACTAAGCTGTGATGCGGTTGTTTCTTTGGTAATTACCTAGTTATTACCTCTTTATTGTCAAACAGTCACCTATTGTGACATGCAGGGCGCCCTCCGTTAGGACATAAGTTAAATAGAGGTACAAACTCACTCTACTGCAGTCAGTTAGACTCATTCTCATAATGTGTGTACTTTCTTTTCCTTGGGGAGTATTGGGGATTGCTATTAAATAGACTGATTCGTCCTTTTTCATATGATTTCACTGTTCTCGTCCTCATCAAAACAATCGTTGGATCACACACTGTTTACTCAGCAGCTTTAATGCTGAGTCACGGATGGGCCGAGTCTGCCGTGTCATCAAAAACTGACTGTAATTCATCGTGTTTGTGTCGCTTCAGTTTCCTTTAACGCTCATAATTACTCTCGGGTTCTGGCCCTCAAACGCGGCTCCACTTGCAGAGCGTCCTGGTTCCATATCGACCATGTTCCTCACCTGCTGGTCATGTAGACAACACAGACACGTGGCCACTCGGCATGGCGCCCTCCATCGCCCAGGCATCACTCTTAGCATTTAGCCGACGGCAACCGTCACCATCTCTGTGGCTATGGTGCAGGTTCCGGCACGGATAAGCCCCTTTTTCCAACGAAGGAACCTTTGTCATTTACCCAGAACTTTGAAAAGCCTCTGTGCATTTCCACCAAAATTACCCAGGAAAAAAACGTTCCCTCAACCCCAAATTTTCCCGGACTTTTCAGGTTCCCCAGAATTCTTGAGGGGGGGGGGGGCATGTGCCGAAGAACACTGAGTGTTGGAACACACTTGCAGTGTTCCACACTTCTATTCATCCACCATGTTTGAGCAGACCTTTAAATTTCATTCCTGCACTGTTTTGAGTACATTTTCTGGAACTTTTGGGGTGCGGTGCAAACACGGACCACACAGATTACCAGGAATACTTTTAGCCAGATGAACAAATTTCTGAAAATAAAAGTTCTTGGAATCGTTGGTGGGAAATGAGCTGCTGTAACGGAACTGTCTCCAGCATATACTGGGGTGTGGGGTTCTGGCAAAGGTTCTACACTGAGCTGTCGCGCAGCTGTAAGCCAACCATAAGAATGGGCCTAGCTAGCCACATTCAAGCAAAATAGCATCGGGTGTATTTCGCTCTGGTGTTTCAGGTGTAGTTTGTTCGAGTGACGTTTGAGGCTGTTCGTCACCTGTCAACCCGTCAGCGAGCTGTTACCTGCTGAGAAATCGCGGTTTGCTGTCGACATGTTGAAACTCTCCAGCGGCAACGTAAACAGGCCCCTTAAAACGGCTGATAAAGAGAACGCCGCACCGCAATCGCCAGCTTATCGCTCATCTGGAGATAAACCCCCCCTAATGGACGCGATTGTGAGTTGTCCAGTGAAACCACAAGCCACTCTTCACTTATCTACTCACACCCATGAAGTTAGCTTATCGCCTTCTTTCACACACTTAAGCTTCCATCGGTGAAGCGGTGGCGCGGCGGCGGCGGTTTTCTGGACACAAACCCGAAACCCATCTACGGCCGCCCGTTTACGCTCGGCCACTCAAACCGACCCGAACAAGAGCCCGACTTCTTGACGTGGTCAGAGACCATGGCCAGACCTCGGCGGTCCACACAGAATTCCAGACCTCCCAACTGAGCTGAGGATTCTCACCTGCTGCTCCCAGGACGCTTCCAGTGGCGACCGCCGCGCAGGAGCTCGGCGCCGGTTTCTCCCTCGCCGTTCCTGGTTTCCGCTCAGCGTTTGTCGTTTCTCTCTGCTTTTCCCGCCTTCTTTCTGTCACTGAATGGTTGACTCCTCCCTTGGGACGACAACCCCCCCACAAACACACACACACACACACACACACACACACACACACACACACACACACACACACACCCGCCAAGGCAATCCAACCCAACCCGTTTGACGGGTGCAGGAATGCCTTTCTATTAAACCAATCGCTCCCTCCCTCTCCCGCTCTACTTTACGAACAGACCCAAACGACTTACTCGATGCCCCCATTCTCATTTCTTACACACATTTATTCTTTCTTTCTATCGCTTTATTGATCGCTTTATTCTGTGTTTTTTTTAATTCATTTATTTATTCTGCGCTTTTGTTCCAAGGCCATGCACGTGACCCGCCCGCGCCGCGCCGCACTTTGCTGAATGACAGTAACGGGAACCTGGATTATTAAACGGCTTCTTGGTTTGTTTGTTTTTCCATCTCGCGATTCCTGTCTGGCTTTGACAGGCGGTCGCGTGTTTTTGTCTAATTTTGATTCGCTGAGGTCGATAACATCAGCACCAACAAAGCTATTTGCTCCGAGGCACACGGGACAGGTTTGCCCTGAGGTGTTTCTGTAATGTTTACATACTTAAAAAAAAAAAAAAACCTTAAAATGAGTTACAGTTAGCAATAATAATAATAATAAGAATAAATCTTGTGCTGTGAGAGTAGCCGATCGCATTTCCTGCGTCAATTCCATCAACAGTCTCGTTTCTCTGACAAATACGAGACGATTAAACAAATCAAAACTGATCTTCGATGACGCTAACGACGGATAAATGCACTGGCGTTTTCACCAACAAATGGGTACAAGGGTAAATAGGAGAGGAGTCCAGTCAGAGCCAGTCTCTCAGTGTGGCAGGAAGGACAGACGCGCCATGAAAACGCGGCGTTCATGCAGAAGGTAAGAATATTCCGTTATGCCAACACAATTTTAGAAGCTAATCCACCGGTGCCGGTGAAACGTGTTGCTGGAAGCAGGAGAGAGATGCAGCTTTGCTTTGACCATATATGGTGGGGATGGGGCGGAGCATGAGGCGGATCATTGTGCGCACATGTCCAGGCTGTCTGTGATTTATTCAGGTCAAATTGCATGCAGATGTTGGAACGCGTCGTCTTCCCAGATTTGAATACGCCGTCCTCGGCGTTCGCTTTTCCTGTGAAATCCCATGCAATGTTTGACATAAAGTTTTTATAACCACAGTTGGGGGGGCTCCGCCACATTCTACAACAACGTAGCTTTGCATCGGAAACACAAACCTGGCGAGAGGTTCGCCCGTCGAGGCCTCCGTGATGGTCAAACCTTGAGGTGTGTCTTCATATCGGCAGCTCTGATTTGCTCTGACAAAGAAAACCACAAGAAGAAAATACGAGGATGACGGACAGACATGGAGACGACAGACAGACATGGAGACGACAGACAGACATGGAGACGACAGACAGACATGCAGACGACAGACAGACATGCAGACGACAGACAGACACGGCTCGGAGGGAATCTATGGAATCTGTCAGCGCTGACTTATGTAAGGAAAAAAAAAAAAACAGGACTGACGGCTTCATTCCTCCAAATGAACCTGAGCGTAAACACACTGGTGACGGCTGTAGAGGCGGCTCCCACCCAGGCGGAGCTTCATTTTTACTAAAATCAAACCTTCTGCTTGACAGCGTCAAGAATTTTTTTTTCCATGTACACGATCAGCCATAAGATTACGACCAGCGCGTGTCCACCATAGAGTATAATACAACACATCAGCCATAAGATTACGACCAGCGCGTGTCCACCATAGAGTATAATACAACACATCAGCCATAAGATTACGACCAGCGCGTGTCCACCATAGAGTATAATACAACACATCAGCCATAAGATTACGACCACCGCGTGTCCACCATAGAGTATAATACAACACATCAGCCATAAGATTACGACCACCGCGTGTCCACCATAGAGTATAATACAACACATCAGCCATAAGATTACGACCAGCGCGTGTCCACCATAGAGTATAATACAACACATCAGCCATAAGATTACGACCACCGCGTGTCCACCATAGAGTATAATACAACAGCCCTGCAATCAGTTCTCCCTTCAGGAGGAGTTTTATGTTGGATTGTGATTGAATGTGTGTGAGAGAGGTGTTGACATGTCTGAATGGTTGACTGTTCTGGGTTACACTGAGAGGGTCCCTAACGAAGGGGTTCCTTCGTTCAAGTACAGTTCAAGAGCATCACAAATGACAGTAAACATGCAGTGGTAATAAGGTTATGCTTGCTCAGTGTATATGTAACCTGATTGAGTTTATATTTCAAGATGAAATTTATAAAACTTATATGTAACTATGTCTAACCTAAGTTCCACTTTGCAGTCATCCAGTGGACCAGATTAGACCCTTTGGAAGGCCTGGTTCTGGACCACAGTCCCCATGTTTGGCACCCAATGGCTTAGATAGTTTGGTTGTGAGGGGGCTCTGAAACCGAGAAGCACCCATGTGTGTTGAGGACCAGGCCCTCCATCCAGGAGATGGGTGGTGGCTGGTCATCGGGGGGAGGAGCTTGTGAGTATTTTTTGACTAAAACTAAATTTCAGATACGATTTTCAGTTACAATCACTCATCCGTCTTCAGCTTGTCCGTGTCCGCGGCAGAACCACGGTGGGCGTGGCTTGGAGGTGGGGCCGGGCCCTCCCTCGTAGCAGTAATACCAAGTTGGATGTTAGAAAGTGTCGTTAATCAGCCGGTTTAGCGTTTGCGTCCTTAACGTGAATCACAAATAGCGACGACTCGCTGGACTTACACAGCGTCGCCCCACTAAATGCCCCAAAAATGACAACACGCGTCTGCAGAAGAACCATTTCCACTTTCGGCCTTTCAAAACAAGGGCGCCAAACACAGACTGTGAACCAGTACCTTCATAAAACCGAAGCACTCGCATGAAAGCTGGAACTGAAGCGCCTCGGTGCAGCTCTGCTTGTACTTCATTGTGAACACAGTAGAGGGCGGAGCCTAAATTAAATAGAAACCGGGCGCTCTGCACCACCGTGGACGTATAAGTCAAGTGTGATTGAGTTGAACGTGCCGGAGGAAATGTCGGCTAAATCATGTGACCTTACTGACTCAGACTGGCGCACGGCCGGCTCCGCTACATCACAATGGGGGGGGCCCTGCTGTTTACGTCCCTGTCGCCATGGTGATTCACAGTACTGCAGTTGCCTCGGAAGCGGCTTTATTTTTATTTTTATTTATTTTACCAAGCAAACACTTAACTCAGAATGAACATCCTGACTTAACTGAACAGTTTCTGCTCGGCTGCTGAACTTGGCCCTGACCCGGCCCCCCCAAAAAAGAGTGTCACCGCAGCAGAAAACGCTTCTACAGGCTGCAACTGCAACATCGATTTTCTTCCCAGGCTCCTTCATCTTACATGAGCTTACATATAAAAAACATTAATTTGCCTCAAATTAAAAAAAAAAAAAAATCCTTGAGACATTATTAATACATTATTATCAAACCGCCCAGCTGTTCAGGCTCTGCATCGTAGTCACTTCAGTGTCATCAAAAATAAACGATATTACTTCATCTTGTTCAGACTCCTGTAACTGCTTATACTCATACGTACTAGCCCGAGCGACCACAGTTTCTCAATGGCAAGTAACAGTGTTCTGCTTTTCTATGAAAGGTGTATTAACCAATATGTGTATCATGCGTAGTTATGCTCCTCAGCTGCGCTAGTTCAGCAGAATACATTTGCCATTGCAGCTTTCTTACATTACAATCTTGAGATACGAAACTTCATGTTTTGCCACACAACTTTGCCAGCAGTTAATTTCACGTGGCCGCGTGTACTTTTTTTTTCTCCCCTTCTCATTTTTAGCATCAGCGGCAGGTTTGTTTAGCTGATTTCTCGAGTGTAAACGCTGTTTGCTCAGCCGCTGTCTCCTCTGACCCCGTCCCCCGGCAGCTCATTTAGACACATTAAATATTAAAACCCTTCACTAATTAGTGTTTTTGGTAAACAGCAACTTGACTGGCACATGAGAACTCTTAATGCAAGACGTGCAAGCGTGTCTGCAGGGATGAAACCACGGCAAAGTGGAGCAAGTGCAAACAAGTCCAAAACAAATAAAGAAAACTTCAGGACATGAAGTGAAACGGAAAGTGTGACCACCAGACATCTTGAGAGTCGACCAGCAGATGCGACCGTTTGAATGATCAAAGTCCAAGACCAGCAAAGAGTCCAATTTAGTCCTGGAAAAAAAAAAATCTTGAAACATTTTATTTTCTTGATGCTGGAAAACAATATTTACAGATGCTGAATGAATGACTGCTCGGCTGCAGTCTGTGTGCATCTAAATATGATATCATCTGCATATTGGGATGTATATGAACTGGGATAGTTGTTTATATTATTTAGGATGTATATAAAACTGGGATAATTTCTTATTGGTGTATACTATTTGGAATGTACAAAAAATTGGGATATGGAATTGTTATCGTCTGCCACTTATCCAGGTCCGGGTCATGGGGTCAGCCTCAGGAAGGAAGCTCAGATGGCCCTCACCCCAGCCACTCCCACCAGCTCCTCCAGGGGGACCCCGAGGCGTTCCCAGGCCAGGCGAGATATAATCCCTCCACCTGGTCCTGGGTCGGCCATGAGGCCTCAGCTGGCTCCTCTCGACGTGGAGGAGCAGCGGCTCTACTTTGAGCGCCTCCCGGATGTCCGAGCTCCTCACCCTATCTCTAAGGCTGAGCCCGGCTACCCTGCGGAGGAAACTCATTTCGGCCGCTTGTATTCGCGATCTCGTTCTTTCAGTCATCAGTCATCAAAGCTCATGACCATAGGTGAGGGTCGGAACGTAGATCGACCGGTAAATCGAGAGCTTCGCCTTTCGGCTCAGCTCTTTCTTCACCACGACAGATCGGTTGGGTGCCCACATCACTTCTGACGCCGCTCCGATCGGCCTGTCGATCTCCCACTCCATCCTTCCCTCACTCGTGAACAAGATCCCGAGCTACTTGAACTCCTCCACTTGAGGCAGGACCTCCTCTCCAACCCGGAGAAGGCAATCTACCCTTTTCCGACTGAGGACAATGGCCTCGGACTTGGAGGTGCTGATTTGCATCCCAGCTGCTTCACACTCGGCTGTGAACCGCCCTAGCAAGAGCTGGAGGTCTCGGTTCGATGAGGCTAGAAGGACCACATCATCCGCAAAAGGCAGCGATGAGATCCTCTGCTCATCGAACTCGACACCCTCCACCCTGCGGCTGTGCCTAGAAATTCTGTCCATAAAGGTTATGAACAGAACCGGTGACAAAGGGCAGCCCTGGCGGAGTCCAACTCTCACTGGGAACAAGTCCGACTTACAACGAACCAAGCTTGTGCTCCTTTGGTAGAGGGACTGAACGGCCCTTAGCAAGGGACCACTCACCCCATGCTCCTGGAGCACCCCCCACAGGATGCCCCTGGGTACACGGTCGTAAGCCTTCTCCAGGTGCACAAAACACGTGTGGACTGGTTGTGCAAACTCCCACTTCCCCTCAAGCACCCCTGCAAGGGTAAAGAGCTGGTCCGTCGTTCCATGGCCAGGACGAAAACCGCATTGTTCCTCCTCGATCCGAGGTTCAACTATCGATTGGACCCTCTTTTCCAGCACCCTGGCGTTAACTA
>CAAKHG010019403.1:0-15898 GCA_901007715.1 Dactylopterus volitans
CCCCAAAAACCTCCTTCCTCTGGAAAGAATGTGCCCCCCCCCCCCTCCTTCTCGTCCTCTCTCCCACGAGACTCTGGGAAGGCACCGTGGTGTTTTACATGAGCTGTGTTGGCTGAAATTTGATTTCCACATGTGCGTCGTCCAGTACTTGTTCTGCTGTGCTGCTTGACGTGATTTGTAAAGGAGAGTTCCATATTGTGCATTTAACACAAATGGTTGACACCTCCCATTAAAGTATTGGGCCCACCGCCAGAGTACATTGGGTAGTTTTTTTTTTTAAGTTCTTATCCCATTCACATTCCATGAATAGTAATTATATTCTTAAAATTGCCTGGTTTAAAAAAAAAACAAAAAAATGCCAGCAAACGTGCCAAACACTGAGTATGCTCTTAACACGACTTTATTTTCTCAAGCAAAACAACTCGACATTAAAATACCTTACTGCTTCTCTTTGAAAATACAATGCAATGACAGATTTGAGGAACATTCAAATCCAACAATGGGCATATTAAGGCATTGACGTTTATTGGACACATGTCCCACCTCAGTTTGGTCTCCTGTCTCCTACTTTGGTTGCATTGCGATTGTCCCTTGCCTGTCATTTCACTTAAGAGCTGTTCACTCGGACAAAAAGCTTTCCCTTTTAAACACACAATCCCCGTGAAAATGTATACAATAGTTTCACACAAATGCACTTGAATTCTTGGTTTTTGGTAAATTTGCATAGAGGAAAATCTCCTTTTGTCTGACAATGCTCTTCTCTCATTTCCAGGTCCCCACCCACACGTGCTGGCTGCATAAATGTATCAAAAACATAAGTGTGAAGACGTTGGTCTTTATTGGGGCGCCTCAGTTTAGGGGAAAGAAAACAAAACTGACCACTATTTATGTGAAAGGTTTAGACTGAGAGGGTGGGGGGCCATTCACAGAAATGACCCATTCACTTCTTTTATGAATCCTCTTCCTGGATTCAGCTCACTGGAGGTGCTGGTGTCAAGGATGGGAGCGTCATCAGGATTCTTGGCATCATTGTGAATGAGGTCAGTGACCAGATCGTTTCCCGTCAGCTCTGAGGGCTTTAGGAGTCCGCGCACACTTTACTCGCTCGGATCATTCACATTCTGCTCCAAATCCCCCTCAGCCTCTGCCTCCACTGGCTTTTCCGCAGGTTCAGATGTTTCCACAGGCTTCTCTGGCTCAGATGTGGGAATCACGGCAGCATCAGCGTTGGCTGGAGAGTCCTCACCCGCTGGGGCATCTGAGGGCTCGTCTGCAGCGGCCGGGTCAGCAGGGGTGGACACCGAGGAGGCGGTGACATCAGGCACATCGAGCTCGGCCGCGGGGGGTGAGGAAACCGCCGGCTCAGGCTCCTGCGGAGGCACAACTGCCTCCTGCTCCAGTGCCTCAGCTGAGGATGTCACTGGCTCAGGAGCGGCCTCGACGTCGGCCTCGAGATGCGAGGTAGGCTCTGGTTCAGGAACAGCTTCTGGGGCCGGCTCTGGAGCCAGTTGAGCTTCGGCCACGGGCTCCGACGCAGGAGGTGAGGGCTCGCTCGTTGGGACCGGAGGCTCAGGCTGGGCTGGGGCTGGAGCTGGAGCTTCAGCTTCCTTTCCCACAGGCTCAGGCTCAGCATTGCTTACTGGAGGCTCTGCTGCTTTCATCTCCGACACACACTCTCCAGAGGGTAAACATGCCACCGGCGACATCGACTCCCCAACTACCACGTCTAGCTCCTCCGTCTTGACGGGCTCCTGAGTCGGGGTCACGCCGGCATCTTCTCCTGGCTGTGTCGTCTCTGGCTCCTGTGCAGCCTTCTGCTCAGAGGCAGCACCTTCAGCGCTGGTGATTGGAACCTCTCGCCTCCTGCTGAACCTGTTTCCCATGATGAGCCTGCACAGAAGTTCCAAATGAGAAAAAAAAAAAACCTCCACACTGACCACAAGAGACAACTAGACATCACTGCAGCGCTTGAAACAAAGTGGGGCTCTTGAATCCGAGTATTCACTTTGTACGAAGTGCTTCAATTAAGTGCACTTTTAAGTTTTAATCCAATATGATATAAATTGCATGTTGTTGCGGGCGCTTTCTTCCAAATTCGCAAACACGCCATCCATGTGGTTATAATAAAATGGCAAAGAGAAACTTTCTGGTCGACCCGAGAAATATCCCAAGCTTGCGTTTTTGGAACATGATGTTCTCTGCTGCTCATCGCTCGCTCCATGTGCTTCAGTGTGGCAGAAGACTCGGGACACGATCAGGTGGCGTTTTCTCCCAAATAAAAGGAGGCCAACGATCATTTAAAAAAGCACGCGTGCGTTTTCGTGTTTGCTTTGCAATGAGGCGTCTTATGTCACAATTTCCTGATGCTGAGAAATCAAATCTGGGCAAGTTCGGACGAGAAACGCCTCCAGCAGCGCCGCTGAGCCGCGAATATCTCACAAAGAGAACTGCGCTAAAAAAAAACGATTACACGCAGTTTATTCTTTTAACTTGCAAGCGAGATAAAATAGTGAGCGTCCGCGTCTTGCTCCAGCTGTCCTGCTTAACGCCAGCCCTGATGCATTAAAAAAAACAAAAACAAAAAAAAACTCACGTTTTTACCACGTTGACACGATAAATCCACCAATTACAGTAAACTCCCGGCGAAGTAATTGCGTTAATTGACGCTAATTGCTGGTCAAACAAAACGGACAAAGAGACTCCCGCTGAACGACCCCGCCTCCCTCACGAGCGCAACAAACTATTAAAACTCCCGGGCGCGCGGAAGTTTTGTTTGTTTGTTTGTTTTTAAACTTACCAAATGCACTGATTAATAAATGAGCGCGATGGAAGGGCGACCCACCTTTAGAGCCTCTCTGCGTCGCAACGGGGAAAAAAAAGAAGAGCGGCGGATGGTCTCGCACTCGACTTGAAGGCGTTCGCACGTCGGACTGCGTGCGGGAGCGCGCGCCGGCGGAGCCGCAAAGGCTGCTGCCGCGCCGGCGTGCGCGCTCCCGCCGCCGCCGACGTGCGCCCGTGTCACGCCGCTGATCGAAGGCAGACTGACGGACGCACCGACTGACCGACGTCCCCGTTTCTCTCCCCCGTTGACAGAACCAAAGTCAACCAAAAAAAAAACAAAAAAAAAGACAAGAAAAGAACACAGAGTCCCCGCGTCAGTCGGCTGCGATGTCCGGTCGTGTCTGCTGCTAATTAAAATTACTGGCTGGGGTGCCACAGGTCCACATATTCAGCGAGGTGACATAAAGAGGAATAAGCACCTTTTCTCTGATAGTTCTATTTTAGTTTATATTTTTCCTCCAGTGATTAAGAGGTTGCGCTGTCCTGTGAGTGTCACGTCTGAGAGGGACTTCAGTTCTGGCTGCTCTCTCCGTGAGGGGTGTGTTTTTCTCCTGCTCGGTCTCATTCAGGTGTGTTAACCTCTTGGTGGTCTTTGCTGGCCTCCACAAAGGTCCGGCTACAGTGACAGAGGAGCAGGGGCTCATAAGAACATTAAGATCTAAAAGTGATTACTCAGGGAATATATACTGTATATTTATTTGAGTGGCACTAGAGCCCTTTGCCGTGCTCTCTATGCTGTGTGTCTTTGCCAAAGACTGAGTGGCTTTTTCCCCCCTTTACTTCTCTATAGGTTGTACATGAGTTAGGAAGACATGGCCCCTCTCTTCGTACATCTTTGGGGGGGGGGGTGGCAGTGTTAGTTGGACCATCACAGCGGCGCTGAAATGTTTGTCACAGAGAAATCTATCAACCAGTTTGGAATAAACATGTCCAAATGATTTTGTAAATTTTCTTTGGAAAGGTTTTCACAGTTTTTATCTATTTGTCAGCATGATTGCGCAAACTCCCAGGCTGAATTTCAACAGAACAGGAGGAGCAGTGTTGCATTGGCCAAGGAGGAACCCATTACATTTTGAAGCTGATCCAATAAACCTGTCAAAAGACGTAATTTTTTACATTGGCTATGGCAGAGGTTTGTGTTGTCCCGAGTTTAACAGGCTGCTTTTTTTTTTTTTTTTTTTAAATGAAAATGGAGAGATGGCGAATTGATGAAGGAATAACACATCAGTTTAAGGAGCTGACCTGTACATTGCTATATGGACCCTGGCAGATGTACGAGCTCCACACGGCAGCTCTCTCTTCTGTTTAGTTTTGACTAAAAATGCTCAGCTCGAGCTTTCTTATGAAAACCATGTGAGGTATATGAGTTTGCAACATTTCAGTCGACCCATCTTTTCTTTGTTTCAAACTGAAATGTTTTGAGAACAAAAAATCGGCCCAGATGACCTTCTTTTGGTGGATCTACTGAAGCACACTCGTTTCATTTGGGATAGTGTTTTTGAGTTCCGGACATACTGGTTTGTGGTAAAATATCTCACTAGAAACCAGTGTGAATTGTCCCCCAGTGTGCAACTGGTGGATCATAAGATAGATTGATACAATGCATGCTAAAAAAAAAAAAAAAAAATCCATGTTTTAGTGTTTAGAAAAAAAACACTTATTCAGTACTTAACTGCTGCCTCATCATTTGTTGAGGTGACAAGTTCATGACGTCAACAAGACATTTACATCCAAACTAATATAAGTGCTCTAAATTATATCAGTGTGTGGTTTGAGCCTGTAGTGACAACAAGAGAAAACCCAGGGAGATTTTTTTTTTTCTTCTTCACCTTCAGCATGCAGCCACAGTGTAGTGACGAGTAAATTGACTGGAACCCCAGCGGCCTACTCAAAATCAATATTCGTCTGAATATGTTATTTAAGTTTAGAGAATTCCTTCCAGTGACAAAGAATTCATGGGCAGGCTTTGGTGACTCATTACCGTTTCCCATCCTCATCCATAAGAAGCAGTGCAAAACTTTACACAATGCTGGTCTTGCAGTTTGTTTCGCCTGCTTTCTTAATCGAGCTGCGAGGACGCCAGACAGGCGAAACAGTGTCAGCTTCACTGACTCTCGTCCAAGCTCTTCACACATCTCAGCGTCCACAGACACATTCATTAAAAGTCCATGGTCAGGTGAAAAAAATCTCCCTGACGAGCCGAAGGGCATCGTCCTTGTCTGCGTCTTCAGGCTTCTGCAAGCGTGCCTCTCCTTCCTCCACCGGCGGTCCGGCATCAGTGGGACTGCTCTTATCCGGGACTGCGTCTGACCTCTGACCCTCGGATCCCTGCTGCTGTGGGCCGCTGGTGTATGGCACAGTTTCCACCTCTGTAATGTCCAAGTCTGTTTCTGAAACGTATGATGTCACCTCAGAGGACTCGTCCTCCTCCACAGCTTCTGTCACTGGCTTTGCTATTGGCCCTGAGGAGGCAGCTCTCCCTCCCACTTTCATGGTGTCTGCAACCTGCTGGGGGGCAGGACAGTACACATTGTCTATATGAAAATGCAGTGGCATATTAATAGTAGATGTATGGTATTTATGAGTGAGCAACATATACTGTATCTGTGATACTGTTTACATGTATTCAACTTCATCGAAATAATGTTAGATATTAAGTTTTCTAATTTGTATTGAATAACTGCACACTTAATTCTTTTTTGCTCTTAAACTTTCGCAACCCCAGTAACACAGACGCTCAGACGTTTCAGAAAGGCAAGAAACAGCGCCACCTTCTGACGAGAGAGGAGCGTCACACCCTCGCAGGCGCCATCGGTGAGGTACGAAACGGCAGCTTCCGCCAGCTCTTTCTCGTTCATGCAGTAGAAAACCGTCCTGAAAACACACACACACGCGCACACCAGTCACACATCAAACTTTACACCGAAGCGAAAAAATCCAGAGTCCCCTCGTGACACCGCGTACCTTGCACTTTTCATTTTCCTCCTGCTCTTCAATGGCTCCTCATCTCTCACTTTCTCCTTCCTTGACATCCATGACGGCAACGCCCGGTGCCGCCCTGACATGTCGATCTAACGTAAACACACACCGGCGTACAGGAACTTTGTGTGTGTGTGTGTGTGTGTGTGTGTGTGTGTGTGTGTGTGTGTGTTCACGTTTAATCTCTGTACTCAACTGCAGAAACGTTGTTTCCATTGTTGGCCAACGCTTGAAGTCACGTGATCGCGGCTGACTGACCCACCAGCGCCACTCAACGGTCAAACAGGTGTGTTGCAGCAGAAGACGGTAAGCGGAGGCAGCCCGGTTTAATTGCACGGTGTCTGTCCTTTAGATGGCGCTATAGCTCGGTTTCTCCGAAAATGCTCTATTTATAACTGGTTTTACATTGCGTTATCACAACTCACAAGTTTTAAAACTGGATGCAGTTTTAAAACTAAGTAGCCTTCATGATCAATATCAACAAAATGCTGAACATTTAATATTTGCATCGAAATGAAAAAAAATGTGTAAAGTAAAAAAGAGTAGCGTTTTAGTCGAGTTGTTCAAGATCAAAATAAAAGCCAGAGAAAGTAAAAAGTATGATTTTTACACCCAATTATCTTTAATCCAACCATACAAAATCTTCAAATATAATGTTAACAGATAACATTTCTGCAGGTAGAGCGGTTTTAAATCTTTTTGCTTATAGAATTGTAAAACATCTGATTTTAAGACAGTTTGGATTTATTGAACTGACTGAATAATTCAGTAAAATCACTGCACATACCTGGATGACACGCAATGACGTGTTGTGACTTGGTACGATTTTATTAAAACGAATATATTGATTTATGGATCCCATATGGTGTCAAAGGGTATGTGACGTGTAAGGTACAGTATCGTGTGTATCGTGTTCACAAAGTCAAACCATCTCAATTATCATCCTCTCTCCTCATTCATGTTTGCCTCCTAGTGGTGTAACCACACACTGATAGAAACATGCACGCGCGCACAAACACACAATGTGTATAATTTGTAGTTGGAATTAATCCAGGTTACAAGCACTGTGTGGTGTAATTAAAACTGTTTGGGGAAGTCTAATCATCCCAAATCACATGTCTCACTCTAACTGTACTCTGGGTTGTCTCAGGGCATTTGCTGCTGCTATCCACGGAGGGCTTCTCTTCTTTGTGGATGCATTATGGTTAATAAGTTAAATCTCTTTCCACAAAACCAACAATAGTCACATCATGCATTTGGCCATTTGTTTAAATACATTTATGGTATGAGCAGACACAGTAAGGCACTGCTGGTTTCTAAAGCTGTGTGCCTTATTCTTACTGGCTGACTGTGAATGGCAGTGGGGGAGGAAAATTTATTTTTTTCTCATTTTCACCTCTTTTCTCCTCTATCTGTCCTTTTATCACCATTTTCAATTGCCGATGTTCAAAACAACATAATATCAGACGGTCAACTTTGCACCAAAGCTGTCTGCTCTCACTCACAGACTTTTAATTATGTCTCTAAAGCCCCTTCCTACAAGTGCTTAGGCCTTGATTGCAAAGACCAGCTTTGTATATTTGACTAAATTAAAAAGTGGGGGAAAAGGGCAGGGGGGGAAAAAATCCTCAAGGCAAAGAGCATGTTAACAGCCAGATGCATGCACAATGTAATTTCCCCTGAAGCTCTCAAGTTCAATGCATTTTAGGAAAGTCAAGCAATCAGAAGACCGAACTGAGGCAAATTAAAAAACATCCCCCAAATCTCTGATCATATTATTATGACTGAAAACAGATATCAATAGAGGTTCTTGTTGAATGGATGTTCAGTGCCCCTGGCCAACACTTTGGCTTGCTTTCTTGTTATTTGACAACCTAAATCACAACTGACAGAGGTTGCATCTTATTACTGGTTTATCCACAAAACACACACCTTTGGCATCACCAGGTATTTCTTGCGGAAAGTTGTATTGTGTCCGGCTGTGATAGTTTAATAACAGCAATGTTATTTTATGTTATCCTCTTCCTAGAAACCAGAATAGCAATAACCTTTAAAATAATATGACCATATTATTAAAAATCTTTGAAAAATCTCAAGTGGCACTGGACTGATCCTGCTCCAGGCTCGCTGCCACAACCACAGATCAGGCTGCTCTAAGAAGATTTCTGTTTTTCTAATGGACTAAAGCTTGATTTGCCTGCTGAATTTGTGGGTCAAACACGATCAAAACGTCAGCTAAATTTAGTGACATGAGAACATCGGCGCTGTGGTTTTGGTTCACACTGAATCTTTCCCCATAAAAAACTGAGCTCTGCGTGTTTTAAGACGTGTTGCTGATCAGCCTACCAGCTTTCAATCAGTCGCGTTTTTGATTCATCATTGAGGGAAACAAGTGGAATCAGACTAACATGCTTAAGAAGAGAAGTTCATTTAATGAGTAATTTACATCTAATCCATGCCTCCTCTAACTATCTACAACTGTCACTTTGCATCTTATTCGGAGAGTATTAATTGGTTAGAACCGGACTAATCTTTGAGTTGTCTTCCTGGGCTTAACCCTGCTTTGACTCAGGGTTGTTGCCATTGGCCATCTGGACCATGAACATGAGCATGGTTTAGAAAGACCAGAATGTTAATAGAATGTAAGAAAAAAAATACACTGGCCATGAGGATAGTAATGTTATCCATTTGAAAGTGCCACAATGTCCTCTCATTATGGTAACCAAGATCATACGGGGGCACAGATTCTTTATTGTGGAGCAACACACAACTGACCGCTTGAACTGGTCACTTAGTCAGATGCTCAAGGACATGGATTCAGGCTCGAGGTATCATTAGGCTGATCACTGCAAGACACAAGGAAGCCAATTATTCCAATGCAAAACCATATTTAAAGACAATATGAATCATTTTTTCAGCCCAAATGGAAATGACAGAGCATCATTTCATATTTTCCATGCCTTAGTTCAGAATCGGAATCAGAATCAGCTTTATTGTTCAAGTGTGTGCACACAAACAAGGAATTTGGCTCCGGTTTTAACTTTAATTTCACATTTAAAGATTGAAAAAAAAACAAAAAACTAGAGCTAATATCTACAAGTTTTTGTGTTACAATATATACATATATGAATCTGAATTTCTGGCACAAATGTATACAGTAAAACAGACTTAATATACAGTATGTTAAAACTGTTGTAAAATTTGAACACCAGAGAAAAACAGCTGAAAACAGCACGCGCTGAAAATCTGTCTCTGATAACAAAGTAGACATCACATGCAATAGAGCATATGTGAATTTGTATTAATATATAAAAAAACGCATGCAATATCCTCAAGAGGGTGGGGATAAGTATAAACAGATTGTGGGTGGAGGTGAAATAACAAGCCAGCAATTTCAAGTATGTAACAGCCAAACAAACTTCTGCATTGACAAACGTAGCTTTGTGTAGTTTTGATGGCTAACAGAATAAGAGTGTTTTTCCTAATCTTGTTTAATGATTGCAATTTTTTTCTTCCGTTTTCCTTGTTTAATCTGATGTTATATGGGTCAGAGATAAGAATGGCTCTTCCTGCTCCGTGAAATCACATACATCTAAATCGGTCCAGGAATAGGATATTAATGTTTAGTCTGGGAATCCTGGGCAGTCTGGCTTGGGATCTTAAGCTGATTCTTATGTAAGGAATCACAGGGATGATTAAATTTCAAGTAAATATGTTGTGCAGGTGTTTTTACGGTTGAGAAAAAGAGAAGGAAAGCTAAATTATTCTTCAGGTACTTTGAATCAAGGGCGGTTATCGCGGTGTCCTCGGACGAGCGCAGCACAGTGGACTCGACATAGATGTGACATCATCTACACTTGTTACTTCAAGAGCCTCGAAAGGCAGGAAAATCTCTGGTGCAGAAACGAGTGTGCGAGGACAAAAACTGACGACAAATGAGAAGTCACTGGCACGCAGTAATCTGTTCCACCCTATTAAATTAGGGACTCGCAGGCCACTGTGCTTCCTCATCAACAATAATAGGCTAAATCCACAGGGATTTCTTGCCAATCATGGGCTCATGGTGGTGTCTTAATGACTTTTCCTCGGCAGCAGATAAAACTGCTTTTCTTTTAAATTTGACAATCTGTTGTGTTTCGCTGCTGCGAGCCGCTCAAGAGACAGTGGCACGCACTCAAGGCCGGTCCAGTGCATTACTCTGCTTGGAAATAGTTAAAGGCCCCCCTAAGTCTTCTTAACTGTATTTTTTAACCCTGCTATGTAATCCCTGACACTCAAGATGACCTTTTGCCCCAGAGGTCATTGTTCTTTTCAGAGAAAATGATTTTCAGTACAAGGCACACACACACACACACATGAATATTCATTGGCCTGAATGAGTACATGCATGTGCTCCTTTCAATAGAATAAAATCTAAATAACAATGGGAAGAAGAAAAAAAAATCAAGTGAGTGAAAGTTAATTTCACCCAACAGTGTCACCTGAGTCATTCGACCGTAGGCTCCACAAAGAGAACAATTTAACAATGTTAATTTTATCCACCGGTGAATTAATAAGTGCAATCACTTGCCTGGTTAAGATTCCTATTAATATGCTAATTACAATCCCAGCAAATGAACAGTTTTGGATTCATTATCGTCTTTTATTTCCTCTTTTCTGTTGCTTTCTTCCTTTTGGTGATTATGCATCCATTTGCCAAAAAGGTTGTGACATTACAACAAGATGTAAGATTAATGCCATATTACCATTGACAGCTTTCCTTACAAAAGCATGAATTTAATCAGCCGCAGCCTCCGGAGTGTCTGGAATGTTGTGCTTTTAGTGATTCATCTATGGGGGAGATTTTGGAGATTAGCTCTGGAACGATGTCCGTAGTTTCTCTTTGGTGTAACCATGCTCTCCACCAAATGTGTTACAGAAAACTGTAATCTACAGAAATATGTCAGACTGGAACATACTACAAGTATGTCTAACCCAGATTACCAGTAAAATCAGCTTTAAAAATAAATAAAAAAAACAGCAATTATTGAGAAAGAAATTACATTTCTGTGAAGGAATATTCTGTAAACAAAAGACAATCATACCAGTTGTGTATTCATTGCACTAAGAGCTCTGTGTTAGGTGTTAGTGGCAATGTTGGTCATTGCTGATGACAGGCTAAACATGATAAATCTGATATTTTTTCAAATTATGATTTATTTTGTATTTTTGAGAAATGTACTTTTTTGAGGGAATTATGCTTTGACTGTCTTTCATCATAGATGACAACTGTTATGTTTGAGTGTTTTTTTTTGTTATGTTTTGTTTTTTATGTGGACCCCAGGAAGAGGAGTTGTTGCTGAGGTAATAGCTAATAGGTATCCTTCATAAATTAAACAAAACCATGTATTCATATTGCCAAGACAAATAAAAACCCAAATGAAACAAAAAGATGATAAAAACCGAGTAAACACAATAGAGTGCAGGTAGAGTTACAAACAGGAGTTTCTCATGGAAAAGAAAAAGGAAATAAAAAGAGTGTGGCTGTTAATTGTCACTCCTAAATTTCTGACAGGTCGGTCTGGACCTCTGAAATAGCAGCTGGCACAGCAGCCTCACTGCAGCGTCCAGCAGTAGCTGTTGTGGAGCTTAAGATGAGATGAGGCTGTTTTGCCAAATAAAGTTCAACTTGATTATTCCAGTAAGTGCAAACGAAACAGCAAACCAGCATTCATGCTGCATCAAGTGATTCAGTTGGAGCATTGCATTCATGTCAAAGACTAGACGCCCTTTTGTCATCGGTGTGTCAAGTCGTCCTTGTAGAGTTTACACACGCGTTAAATCATTTTACTCCAACAAAATTGATGAGAGCAAGAAGGGACACCTCAGGGCTGCAGCAGCTTTCCCAAGATCATGTGAATTCAAGGTGGATTAAAAGAAAACAGAATTTGCTACATGCTACTGTAACACAAAGCTTTGTCTCTTGCAGTGGCAGCCCAACAAATTTTGTCTTTTGTTTCACTCCGATCCCTGACTGTGTCATGCCAGCTATAAAAACCCTCGCCTCAGAGGTAGCAGACGGGACATCAGTCTGGTTGCCAGGGCAACAGATGCAAAATCGAACGCCTTAAATGTGTGGTAAACGAAGGTGCATGGTGTATCAGTTGTTCAGTTTACATGTGTTTTTGTGAGTGACAGACAGACAGAACGGCTGGAGTAGCAGCGAGGGTAGCCAACATCTGGCCATGAGTGCAACAGCTGGTATTCATAGAAACAAGCAGCCACATGCGCCGAGGTTCAAATGTCACCCGGCTCAACATGAGACGGTGTCGCAGCGGACCCTCCAATCCAAACACAGCACTGAAATAAATGATCCATCCAGCTGTCAAACAAACACTTTCATTTTATAATCAGTCAGGAGAGAACAACACTTTCTGTAACACAGGCAAAGAGTGTGATGCAACTTTATGATCCTACCTCAAGTTTGATTGTGCTAATCTGCTGAAAATCCACGTACCCAGAGGTCGTTACTGCAGGAGAAATGTTGTCGAGTAGCGACGGACTTGGAGACTTTGTGATGTGGTTTGTGGATTGTTTGGAGATTTTGAGTCTATCGGTCTTATTTTTTGTTTCACTGTTTTATTTCAAAATGTGATAATATGCAAGAAAGGAAATTTCAACATTATCATGAAAAAAAATGAGTCAAACAATAGGTGAGACAATAAATTACACACTCTGAAAGTGGTATTTACCATGTGGGCAGGTTTGGATATCTAAGGAAGTACATTTAAGTACATTTACCAGTAAAAAAAATTGACGTAATTTTACTTTATTAGGATATCATCTACTTCATTGAACATCTACTTTATTCGATTATAATTCAGGTAAATATTTAAATTTTGCCTCATGCCTTTACCTGATGGCTGTGGTTATTCCTTACTTTTACAGGGTCAGACTAAGATTTAACATTTTATAGCATATAGTGATTAGGACACGATTAGACTCCCTCACAGTATTTAGAAGCCATTATCATTAACTTCACCATCAGTAATATCAGAATGCTGACTGTTTATGAATTTAATATTTTCATATATCTGTCCTGCATGTTGGGTTAGCCATCGACAATTTTCCACCACGGTGGACAATAAAGACTTATTGTATTGTATTGCATGCATAAAAAATATGATAAATGCAGGAGGCATTATGATATACAACATTGAGTATTATTTTAGCTAATTATTTTGTTGATGATGCTAATGATATGGCAATGCTTATAATACTGTCCTACTCTGGCAATGAATATTTTGACTGTAGTCGTAGTTGCGCCTGCGCCATTTATCTGTGCAGCAGTTTACTCAACAAACTGCTGGAGCTCTTTGGTGGTGCGGGTCTAACTCCCCCATGCAAGTGTGAGTGTAACAGGCAGCCAATCAGAGTGAATAACTCGACCGAGCAGGCATCGTCTGCTCCAGTCAGGATGTCTGCGGAGCAGCGTTACTCTGCTACTCTACTGCGGTCAAGTGAGCCGTCATCCGAAAAAGTTCTGTGAAGCCAGCCGGCGCTCACTTATACATTGTGAGTATTACGGTAGTATCAGGGAGGGTGCTGAGACGAGCCAAAAAAGTATCAGGAAAAACGCCAAATCAACATTAGATAATATAATATGAAGCAAGTAGCAAGCAATATATATCGTTAACGTTTGTTTTACTGTTAAGTTTACTTTTCATTTCCAATTACATTATTGATATTTTAAGGGAAAGCCCCTTTAATTCACATAATTTTGGAAATTCATTAAAAAAAAACAACAACCTTAAGAGGTGCCGCAGATATTTCACTGGATTCTTACTCTGGGAGACCGTTACTATGATCATTGTAACTTTCATCTCATTCCACTAAGATCTTCTAAGTTCCACCAAATCACATTCTTACATTCATAACATACTAATTTTCCACCTGTCATAAAATCTATCCCTTCAGAGGTGCCACAGAAATTTCACTGGATTCTCACTTTTGGAGATACCCACGATGATCATGATAACTTTCATCTCATTCTACTGTAGAGTTTTACAGAAAATTAAAGGTGAAATCATTTTGAAGTACACATCTTTTATTTTTTTTACATAAACTACATTTCCAGTCAGCAACTTTTAGAAGTTCAAATTGTCCTTCTTCCATCTGGAGGCACCTCCCTCCCCATAGAACCACCAGACACAGTTGTCACACTGAATCTGTAAAATGCCAAACAAAATAGCTTAGCTCTCAAAGCAGTTATTCAAAGACCATATTACCACCAAAGTAATCCTAATCCGCATTTTCAAAAATGTTGATAGTTCCAGATAATGGCATATTGCTATTATTGAAATTAACAGAACTTTTTTTATTCTTAAAGTAACTGTCCATCTTACTGTGAAGTTGCTTGCTTCAAGATAAGAAACGGGAGGAGAGAAAGGAAGAACAGAGAAAGGGATAATTGCACAGAGAAATTATTCTAGTAGACTAAAATGGTCAATTAATATACATGAGTGCTTTTACTTCACGGAAGACTCCCCAAATCAATCAAAAGTTCTTTCAAAGGTATGAAATCTAGAATTGATTTACACTTTCAATGTTCCATTTGCAAACCAAAACAGGAACCCCTGTGGCAGAGATAAAATGTAAGATGAGTGGAGTGACTCTTGTTGCGTGTTATTCTCTGTGTCTAAAAGTTTCTCCACCAGTTGCATATTACATGGCATTAGTAAATAAGCCAAAATATGCCCAACACTTTAAAGCTCAAGCCATCATGATAGATAGATAAATGGTCCTGGTCTGGGTGGTTTAGCTCCAGAGCACATGGCACAATCGTTTCCTGTGTCAAACACTCATATAGATAGGAAAAGTTTAGATCTTGAGTAGTTTAATATCACAAAACAAGTGAATAAAAGGCGAAACGTGCACCCGATGCTTCAAGTATTTTGAAGGCGGATGCTCAACGTTCCTGTGCTAGTTGTCCCAAATGTCACATTGTTTTTTTTTTTTTTTTGGGAAGGCCTCACTGACTGCTCTTGCCGTCTAAAAACATGTATATGATGCGCATTAGATACATTTTAGCAGTATCTTCTCTCAATGTTCAGCTAGTTCTAACAACTTACAAACATAACAGTAATGAATTGATGCTTTTAATTTCATCAGAGCACTAATTTCAAAAAAATTCTACAGTGGAATGAGATGAAAGTTATCATGATCATAGCGGGGCTCTCCCAGAATAAGAATCCAGTGAAATTTCTGTGGCACCTCTGAAGAGATTTTTTTTTATGACAGATGGAAAATGAGCACATTATGAGTAATATGTGATTTGGGGTGGCCTTCCCCGAATATATCATTAATGTACTTCGAAATAGACAGTTATCATGAAAAATCTAAAAAAAAAAATCACTCGCTATGCGTGTTTATATTATTTAGATAACGTTGAGTTCGTGTTTGTCCTGACACGTTTGCGCCGTTCCCGATACTACCGTAACACCAGCAGTAGATGCGCGCCACATTTCTAGTGCCGACTTGCTTCAGCGGGCGACGGCCCGCTTGACCGCAGCGCAACACTGAAGAGTCGAAGACATTTGCAGTCAGCCGGAGCAACGCGAACCTGCCGGTGGACGTGATGACAGACTCCGCTGTTCCAGGGCAACACATCAAAGGGAGACATCCCCATCACACCGGCTCCTGGCCGCCTTTGTCATCTTTCTGCAGCTGTAGCCAGTTTTTAATGCTTCAGGCAACTGGTGTCCTTTTAAGAGAAATGGGAAAATAAATAAATAAATAAAATGAAATTAAAAAAAAAAACAAAACAGGGAATGTGCCCTTGTCTTTGCTCTTCATAGAAATGCATAGAAACGTGCCGGCTGATTTACGCCCACTTAGAGTTGGGGACAAGTGAGGATGTGCGTGCGTGTGTGTGTGTGTGTGTGTGTGTGTGTGTGTGTGTGTGTGTGTGTGCGCGCGCGCGCGCGCGCGCGCGCATTTATCACCTGGACACTTGCCCAATCAGCTAATTGAATTTTTTTTTTAACTTGAATTTTTTTTTTTCCTTCGAAATATCGTTTATCACTCCCGTGCGATGACG